>JARFOC010072469.1:0-15971 GCA_031763485.1 Osmoderma eremita | reverse complement strand
ATGTATTATCCTGTAATTGGGCAACAGCCTGTTGGGTAATAAATGTGTATTATTATTATTATTATTATTATTATTATGAGAGATAAGTAACCAGTCTGTGCGTGAGAATGCCTTGCTACACAATCAGCTGTGCTGTCTGATCTTATATATTTTTAAATATATTTATATGCCTTAAAACTTCTTTTCCTGTCCACCTAAGATTTGTCCATGGTACAGCCTCTTGCCCACAAGCACTAAGACCCTGAAATTAACCAAACATCACAGGAAACTCTACATTAGCAATTTATATGCTTTCGTTTTGAGCAGTTGTGCAGTTTGTTCACTTTAGAGTCCACGATCCTAATAATTTTCTTACCATGTAGGTGGTAACATATTTTTTTGCTGACCGTGTATTTCTATACTGGTTCATTTCTTATTAGCCGGCAACTTGATATCTGTTAGGTACATTAACTTTATGAAAAAGCACAAATTTTATTGCTAAATTTGAAAGCAATAAGTTTAGACGACTTTACTAGGACTACTTTCTTTGGGATAAGTAATTTTTCAATTTTTTGACAGAAACAGTTGTAACTCGAAAACCGCCAAACAGGTTACTTTCATAATCTGGGGATGAATGGAGTGTAGTTATGGATCTTTAATAATGTAAAAATATATAGGGTGAAAGTGAATTTTTTATGCCACCTCTTTTATGAAACACCCAGTATATGGGAATATATTTTCTGCGGACGCACAATGAACATTATATTACATCCCCAATATATCAGATTGCTAACTAGCATATCACCCGAGTAATAAAAGACGGATGTACTTTTGCTGCACCATGTATATAACAGACAGATAGTTTCTTCGAATTATTTCTTGTCGAAGAACGGCTTTAAAACTTTCTGTTAATATTCCTTATAAATTGATAATATCATGGTCTTGGGTAATAAAAAAAATGAAAACTCAAAAAAATACGTACTTCAACTCAATTTTCTTTCGTGCTAAACATTTCTTTTAGTATTTAACTCAGAATATGCTATCGACCATTCCTTAAAACTTACAAAATGATAATTTTAGATCACTACTTCATAAAGCAATGCCACAGAGACGACCCGAACGTAAACAAATGCCTGCAGCGCTCGGCCAATTACCTCATGTCCCATATACGTCGCGGAATACCGGAATTGGATATAACGACACCGGAACCGATTATAATCGATGAAATCGGCCTGGCATTGGGTACCGGTCCCGATGGATATAAGGCGACCTTCCGGAACATCAAAGCTTACGGCATAAGCAACTTGACGATAACGGCAGTCAGGTAAGTTGGCCGAATTAGTGACACACACAGCAATTAGTGACATACATTACATGTTTTGCCATATGCAGGGCATTTTCCCTTTTCATGAGGTGATCCACAGAATATGCACTGTCTCCTGATTTCTCCTTGATTACTATAGCACTTCTTAGTGTTGTTATTTTCTGCTCTATTTTTTCTAATTGCATCAACTACAGTCTCGTTTTGTAAGATCTTCGACTGGTTTTTACTTGCTTCTGTCGTTCTACAAAGGTCAAAAACTCCCATGACGATCCTGTCTCTGATTATTTCGTCCTGTTCCTGATAATCCGTTGATCTTATAGCTTTTCTTAGTTCTGTTACATATGCATCAAATGCTTGTCCTTCCTTTTGATTAATGCTATTAAACTTATAACGTTCAAAATTACATTCTTCTTCGGTGCACAATAGCTACTAAATTTTCCTTTGATTGTTTCCAGACATTTTTTTCTGCGTTACTTAACGAGAAAGTATATATAATTCGAGACCATCATCTCCTCTTAGGTTAAGAAGCACAGCTATTTGTTTCTCTTCAGGTTCCTCAATTAGATCTGTGGCAATTAGGAATAATTCAAATCTTTGGATAAACCTTTGCCAATTACCTGCGATATTTCCCTCTAAACTAAGCAGTTCTGGCGGTCTAAAGACGTTCATTGACCCCACACCTGACACCATGTATTATATGGGTTAAACTCAAAATAAAACTCCAAGGTCAAAGGACACGTTTTACTGTATTTGGTTCGCTATATGTACTGTTCTTACATGCTAATAATAATAATACATGTCATATGTTTTGGCCTATAGCGCCATCTACACGCATATATTACAGCTCTCTTTTATTTAAGGGAAATTATGTTTTTATAGATCGGACATACCCACGTGCCAATTCCAATTTACCTTTGCCGTGCCTAGAATATCTGCCAAGGCAAAGTTTCAATCCAGCGGTATTTTGATTTTGGTGCCTGCTTCTGGAGGTGGCGACTATTGGGGTGAATATGGTAAGTATTTTTTGACCAAAAAGATTTTGATGTTGAATTGGGTTTTATAAGCTTTGTGGAGGAAAATATTTGAATATCATACTAGAAGATATTCGTCGTAATCAGAAGAAAAACACTGCAGATTCAAGTATCCAAAATATACATAAATTTTTGATCAGATAATATTGAAGATAAAGTGATAAATAGATTATGATAATACGATGTAAAATTCGAAATTGTGACATCTAAACCATTAAGAAATCCTTGACATAACATTTAACTGTCATGTCAATTTCAGATGGAATTGATTTATTTACGAAGTAATATTACCACTGAAATCAAGGGTTTTGGGGCAGAGAAAAAAACGCAGTAACGAAAAACATAAAGACCAGCAAATTACTTTAAATGTTACATTTAATATGTCATTTAAAAGTCAGGATCAGAAGTGGTCAAAATCATGCTATTGAAAAAATGGTTGATCACTTGGATTACATTGTAATTTTGCAAGGCCAGGTAGATTAAAAAGTTAAAAGTGTTCACAGCCTTAACATGATTATTTAACTTTTTGTTTACATTGTTTTAAGTCACAAGCAAATAGAAGTACAAATAAAAATCGAGGTGTACAGGTGACAGAACCAACATATGTAGCCCAGAAAATAAAAATAATAAAAAAATAAAGAAGGAATATGAAAAAAGAAATGAAAATATAACTCAGCAAACACATAAGGGAGTAAACAAAAGCAAACAACTCATTGTAACTTAATTAAGTAAGTGTTCAAAATGTCCTCCATTAGTATGTATACACATTTCGCATCTCCTCACAATTTCAATTTGAACCCTATGTAAACCTCGATGTAATTTTTTACGGCACCCCACAAGAAAAGTCTAGAGGTGTAATGTCTGGAGATCTTGCTGGCAAGAAAATTATACCTGCCAATCCAGTTAGGAAAACGCTCCGAAAGATAATTACACACAGCTCGGCAATTATGAGCAAGTGCATCGTGTTGGAAGTATATTAAATTTTGCATCAAATTTAGTGGTATTTCATCTAACAAGTCTTCCAATGCATTACGTAAAAGTGTAAATATCGTTCACCATTTAAGTTATTTTTGTATCAAAAATGCCTCACCACACATTTACATGTTGATCCCTCATTTTGGTGGTAAGGTGAGAATTATTTAGAGACCAATAAATATTGTTGTTTGGATTAAATATGCCATTATTTCTAAATCTCGTTTCATCCGTAAATAAAATTGTAATAGAAAACTGCGGATTATTATGTTTCACTCAAGAAAAAAGCATATCATTCTTTTATTGGTCGCTATACATTTTCTGAATTTAATAAAATTACCGAAAGGACTTACTTGTTACTCATCTAACTTACTCAGCCTTTAATTTTTGACAGCTACATGTGTTTGTTTGTTAGTCAAAGCCTACTTATGAATTAACAGAAATAATAACTGTTCTAAAAGAGATAGCTATACCAAATGTTACATCAATGAAATCAGAAAAGAGTTTAAGCATTTAAATGACACCATGGGCAACTACGACTTCCATTTTAGAAAATACAAGTTGGTATTACATCTCCAAAATAAAGAGTGCCACGGATTTTTAAATCACATTATTAGATTCTACATAAAAAAACTGCACTAGAAAGAATTTTCATCTTCATTTTATCTTTGCGAACATATTTGACGTTGAAGTTCTTGGAAGTTTTCAATTTTCTT
Organism: Osmoderma eremita; assembly: GCA_031763485.1. Taxonomy (NCBI): domain Eukaryota; kingdom Metazoa; phylum Arthropoda; class Insecta; order Coleoptera; family Scarabaeidae; genus Osmoderma; species Osmoderma eremita. The sequence continues at coordinate 11,949 of JARFOC010072469.1, read as the reverse complement.
GAATATCTTACAAACCTTGCACTAGATAACAAATATGCCACTAACATCAACTATAAGCCTATTTTCTCAGCAACTTAGTCCATTTAACCGATTCTGTATCTTTAATGTTAAGAAAGTTACCCATATACGGAGATAGATATCAGTTAAAATGATAATTAAAAGGATAAAAATGTTAGAATTTTACCATTTCTCCAAAGGTCTTTGGTTTGGTACTTCCCCCCATAATTGAAATCATTTTTGCACAACCGTTTCAACAAGTTTCATAATCACATAAACATGATTGTGCGAAACACAGACATTAATATCACAAGATTTGAACTTAGTTTGTCCACTCGCTAATCAATATTTTACATACTCTATTTTTTCTTTTTCAATTTTCTTTGATAAAATAATATTAGAAAAATTATAAACAGTAATAGTAATACACATTTTGTTTTTTGTTTTCACAGTCGGTGCAAGAGCCAAAGTATACGTCAAATGCAACCCGGTAAACCGATATGGTAGAACTTACCTAACGTTGGAGCAGTTGAAATTCGATTTTAGCGTGAAAGACATCAAGATGGGCGTGGAAAACGTCCATAATTCAAATGCAGTAATACGTAAGTTTGTTTTTCGTTTTACTTTAATTTTACTTTACTGTATGTTATCATGTATTTCAGAGGCTGCATTAAATCTCTTTATCAACACTAACGCCCAAGAAGTCGTCAAAGAAATGAAACCAGATCTAATAAAGAAATTTGTCTTTTTAATGAAAAATTTCGTCCAAGGAATATTCGATCATATACCGTACGATTCTTGGATTGTAAGCGACGATTATAAATAGCGCTGGACGAGGAGAAATTGAATAATTAATTGATTTGATTGCATAAAGAGAATAAGTACTCTGTCAAAATTCACTTGTATTCGTTACAAGGAGAAAAATAGATTTACTTGTGAATATATATTTTTTATTTCATATTTAAGTTAAGCAGAGATTGCAAGGACTGTCGGGCAGCACAATAAACACACTGTTCGGATTACTCCTCCTGCACAAAGTATTAATTAATACTTCGAATAACCGAATTCAGTTATTCGACTTGATAATGGGAATCCACGTATTCCCGAAACACGTGTCGTCCCGAATTAATTAATACTTTGTGCGGGAGGAGTAATCCGAACAGTGTGTTTATCATATTTATGTTGTTAGAATGAAAATTTACAATTTACAAGTATATTTTTTTATTTGTAAAATCATTTTTCCCAGTCAAAACAAAATGCATTTATAATTTATTTATCATAAAGTTTAAGTTTAATTTTTGTATAATTTTTTTTTATATAAAAAATACATTTTTTAAAAACAGTTGATTATGGTTTATCTCCAAGAAAGATTTAGGAATATAAATTGCAGGGGGAAGACATATACGTCAATAAAAAGACCCTGTAATTTATTGCAACATGAGTCAGTTAATTTTTGCATGCAATAAAAAATGCATTATAACAGCTTATAATTACATTGGAAATTTTATTTTGTTCTTAATTGTATTGCATCGAAATAGTTTAAACTTATAATTTAAAAAAATAACAGAAAAATTATGGCATCGCTTGTTTCCCTGGCATCGAGGATTGTGCGATGAATAGGTAACTTACCGGTTAGCAAGGGATAGAACCCGCTTTTAGCCGATGATCAGCTTCGATTAAATATTGTAAAAAGAATAAATTTTAATTAGAATGTTTTTTGAATATCCAAAATTTAACTACGAATCTACCGACACATAAAAAATTGTAGGTTATTATTACCGCCACGTGTATATAATAAGCACTTATTACTTAAAATGACTTTAGTAGATCGTTACCTTATGCACTTGGCAAGTCGTAACTACAATCCTTGGTAAATATCACTAGATTTACATGCAACATCTCATAATGACATCTTAACCTTGCACTGAACAATCGAGCAAACGATACTAGATACTAATAACTGACTATTAACAAAATTACAAGTTTCAGCCGACACAATCAAAACCTATAAATCATAACCGATGCAAAATAGCTCAGTTTCGATCTCATTTTGTGTGATTCACCATGATGGCTGGGGGTTTTCTGTATTCACCGCTGTTGTGGGTTGTTGTTTTAACGCAAGGATTTATTGCAAAAGAACTACGTGAGTTTAATATTAATTAAAGCATTATACCGCTAGTAAGATTATATACATATTGTGTAACATTAACTTGAAATATGTTCTTCCAGCACCGTTCTTCCATGTTTGTCATAGGTCAGATCCTGATATGGACGAGTGTATCAAAAGATCTGTAGAGGAGATAAGACCTTTGCTGGTTACTGGTGAAACTTGATGTTTCAAGCGTTGTTTTTTAATAAATTTATTTATAAATATTGATAGGTTTACCTGAATACGATATTCCCAGTGTCGAGCCTTTGGTTATTAAGGAATTGATTGAGGAAGAATCTTCAGGATTTACTATAGTGACTACGGATGTTGTAGCATACGGTGGAAGTAATTTTATTGTAAATTCAGTAAGGTAAAATCATTATTAAACTTACAAATAAGACAAAATACCTTCACCACTATAATGAACAAAGCTAGATCCTCAATCCGCAATCGATACTTTAAACAAAAGATATGTTAAACAATAAGTTTGAAAGATATACGTTCTTTATAAAGTCACCAGTGAAATATTACCACCTCCTGTTATTTTCTTCTTAAGACCTCTTAGCACATTTTTTTAAAGTGTCGACATTGACAATCTCGAAGCCACAATTGATGTTACACTACCGGAATTGAGAGTCGAAGCTCGCTACAAAGTCCAGGGAAAATTGGTGATATTACAATTGAAAGGCACAGGGATGCTTCATGCTAACATCAGTAGGTGGCCGTATTAATATTCTAGATACTTCAAATTTTATCTTTATTTTATCGTAGCGAATTGTACTTCAAGATCGTTGTTGGAAGGAGAAGTGTACTTTGAAAACGGTACAGAATACATCAGATATAAATCTAATGTGATGAAAATACGAATCGGCGAAGCACAGGTGAAAGTAGACGATGTTTTTAAGCAGGATTTGTTAAGTAAGTATGCTTGTTGAAAAGGCAAATGAGATTCAATCATATCTTTTTCGTTCTTAATTATTATTCGTTTCTTATTTCAGATGATATAATCAATGACGCTATCAATAAAAATCTACACTTATTCATCAAAGAACTGATGCCCATCATCGAGAGAAATTTGGCGAAGGTGTTTCTAGATGTAGGGAATAAAATTGTAGAGGGTTACACATACGACCAACTCTTCCCAGCTTAACCAATGATAATAAATGATACATGTTTAAATAAAAAGATTATAAAACCTCTATTTTTCCTTTGTATTCGTTTCTTACAGTATATTAACCTCGTCATAATAATAATATCTCTTTTATTTCATTATACAAAAACAGTATGAAGAACTAAGAAATACAATAGTATACAATAGACAAATTACCTACATGATAACATATAGTATAGTATAGTTTAATTGATTAATAATAACTTTATTTTATTTAACAATTTAAATATTAATAGTAATTTACTTTAATAGTTCAAACAATGTGATAATTAATTTATGTTGCATTGTTGAAGCAATCAAGAATGTATAGTCTAAGCAGGGTGAGTATATGGTACTGTAAGAACACACTTTTGCAGGACTCTTCTCTTTTAAGTTTGAAAATGCTTCTCAGGCATGATTTCTGCAGTATGAAGATTCGATCTGCTTCAATGGAGTTCCCTCAGAAGATGATCTCATACGCCAATCTCGAGCCTAAATGGGCATGATACGCCGAGAGTGCAGCTTCTACACGGACTTCAGCTGATATTGTCTTTAAAGCGTAAACCATTCCGGATTCCATTTCAAATCTAAACCACTGTCAATTGGGATTCCTAAAAATCTCACATGGCTGGTTGTTGCTAGTTGTTGGTCTTTGTAGTTTATGCTTATGGTGACGCTTTTTCGTAAGGCTAATTTGATAATGTTTGTTTTCTTTATATTTAATTGAAGATTGTTTGTAGAAAACCATTTGTCCATTATTGTCATAGTGTCAACGATCTCATTCTGAAGTTTGTTTGGTAATAATGACTGACGTAGCATCGGCATACATATTAATGAACTGGCTGGTTATTTCTGGCAGGTCATTGGTGTATATCAAAAAAAGAAACGCTCCTAACATTGAGCGTTGTGGCACGCCTAGCTCAGACTCCGACTATTCTGGATGTATTAGTTCTGCGTTGTTTATGCGTATACTTGGCATTCGTTTTGTTCAGTATGATTGTGGTAACTTGTATATACAGTTCCTCTAAATCCCATTAGTTCTAGTTTTTGAAATAGAATTCTATGGTCAACACTATCAAAGACATTTGAAAGATCTAAGAAAACTCCTGCGAGGGCTCTTTTTTTCAGATATTGGTTGCATTATAGTGCTTACACACATATACAGGCTGATTCATTTTCGACCCTCACCATGGGGATCTCGCTTATTATTGGAGATAGAGGGTAGGTTCAAATTTGGCAAAGTTGCTAAATTGTGTGTTTGTTTTGAATCCGAAGAAAAAATAAGCCTGTGACAAATGACGTTCGAGATTTTTTTAAAAACAAAAAAAAACTATTTTCTTCTTTTACCTCTTAGTCTTTTTTTTATTTCAACCATGTATGACATGTTGAAAAAAGTTTTGATATGATGGTTTTATTGACCAAGAATACATTGTAATATTAAATAAGGTAGCTATGAAATTTAAAACTGTCAAACGTTTCAATTATCGTTCATTAGCAATGGAAAAATGTCGTACACCAACGAAAAGAAACGAGATATGTTAAGTGTTCTTTATTCATCGAGCCGAAATATAACAATAGAGAGTACAAGATATTTACAATTGTATCCAGAACGACAACACGTCGTACGATTTCTTTAGATCTTGCTAAATTGTGTGTTTGTCATGAATCCGAAGAAAAAATAAGCCTGTGACAAATGACGTTCGGAATTTTTTTAAAAACAAGAAAAAACATTTTCTTTTACCTCTAGCCTTTTTTTTTATTTCAACCATGTATGACATGTTGAAGAAAGTTTTGATATGATGGTTTTATTGACCAAGAATACCTTGTAATATTAAATAAGGTAGCCATGAAATTTAAAACTGTCAAATGTTTTAATTATCGTTCATTAGTAATGGAAAAATGTCGTACACCAACGAAAAGAAACGAGATATGTTAAGTGTTCTTTATTCATCCAGCCTAAATACAACAATAGAGAGTACAAGATATTTACAATTGTATCCAGAACGACAACACGTCGTACGATTTCTCTAGATCTTGTTTGACACTTGGTCAAGAATGAATCGTTTACCAAGTTGCGTATTATTTATGTTAAGAATTTGAATGAAAATCGACGAATATTTTACAAATAGTAAAGTAAATGCGTTCTTTTGCAATAATTATGTAAGGATTGTATTTTCTAGATAAATAATAATCCATCAACATCTCCACGCGAAGTGGCCTCAGAATTAAATTTACCTCAGACTCGAGTATGGAGAACTTTACATCGAGACAGGTTTAAATCAAAAAAGATTCATGTTATCCACAATTTCGTATCTGGTGATAATTTAAGACGACTGGGGTACTGCAACTGGTTAGTGGGAAGATTTTTTAAACAAAATCATCTGATCAGATGAATCAAAATTTACGAATTCTGAAATGTTTAACTGAAGTACGGAGCACTATTGGAAATTAGAAAATTCCAAACAAAAGAAGGCAAGGAGATCTCAACATCGTTGTTGTGATGGGCATTTTGGAAAACCGTCTCATAGAACCAGTCATGGATGAAGAAACATTAAATGGGGAAAGATACTTAAACCTTCTTCACACATACATATCTCACTTCTCAGATAACAATATTCCATTAGATCAACTACAGCATGTATGGTGGCAAAAAGACGGCGCGGCGCACCGGCTCACAATGCGGGAATTGTGAATTAAGAGTTTCCAAACCATAGAAATAGTGGAGTTGTTAAAATTAATATTTGTAAAGATGATACCCCACAAAACATTGAAGAACTTCGAGATAGACTCCAGAATGCCTTCGATATAATTTCTAGAAGAACCATACAAAAGGGAGTTCAAAATGCCGGAAACCGTACGCGATTGTGTATTAACCAAAATGGCCAGTTATTTGAACATTTACTGTAATTGTTGGTTCATTATTTTGTTTTTCAATATTACTGTTATTGTTATTTTCATTTATTGTTACAAATCAAGTGCGAAGCTTACATAAACTTTGCAAAACACACCTCTAGTTTACCATTTATAAAACATCCCACTCATTGAATTCAAATTCGTGTTAATATAAACTTTACGCGGCGTGTTAAACAATCCATTCCCGAAGTTTCTATCAAGATCTAGAAGCATGGTTCGATGTGGCTGTTGTCGTTAGCAACTATGCCAAATTTAAACCTATTCTCTATCTCCAATAATAAGCGAGAACCGCATGGTGACGGTGAAAAATGAATAAGCAAACTTTACTAGCCGTTCCAAAAGCATCTTTTCTTTTATTATTTTTGTTTTGAGGTTGCCAGGAAATATACCGGTTTTAAAGCATAAGTTGATCAATATTACTAATGGGGTGCTTAGTATGTCTGCACAGCTTTTCATTAATTTTGTTGGCAACTCGTCCGGCCCTACAGCTAACGTATCTTTCAGAGAATTTATTACGTTCATTATTTCGACTGGTTCAGTGTCGTAGAGGAACATAGATTTGCTGTTTCGATGAACGTGCTCCATGCTTCCATTGTGGTGAGTTTTAGGTTCGGCTATGTTGATGAATTGTGAGTTAAACTGATTTGCTAATTCAATAGGTGTTATAATGTGGTATTTGTAGAAGTTGTTAATATCTACGTGTTGTCTTACCCCACTACCAACAATATTATTTACCAAGGCCCACGTTGCTTTTATCTTGTTGTCGGCTTGAAGAATAAAATTAGTATTACGGTCTTTTTTTCTCTCTGAATGTACTTGAATATTTACAATAATCTTTGTAGTAGCTTTTCGTAATTCTCATAAAATTTTCTAACAAGATACGGATCCATTACATTTACATCTTTATCTATGCAATAATATTCTAGGTTTCCATATGTATTTAATTATATCTAAAAACTGCATCACTTTGCATTGCTTATAACACTTCCTGAACATAACACTATTGTTTTCGAACCTTCTTGGAAAGATCTCTTAATTATTTGTGTATTACTAGCACGTTTAATTCATAATTATTTCACAATACGGCTACGAGTTCTTATCGATATAATGAACATTTAAGTATGTTCTGAGCGTACTCAAACATCAAACTCGAAGGAAAAATGTCCGCTAGTAATGGTTAACAATAGAAATGCATTAAGTCCGTATGTGCTTTCGTGTGTGAGTGATAATATGTTAAGGTTTAAAATGAATTATTAATGCGCTCCCAGCTACATGCACGCGTGAACTTCCCCATTAACTTGAACGACAGAGAAGGATTGAAAGTCATATTGGCTCAGAATTAATTCTTTTCTTACGCAATTTTTGCGTGTCCTGTTTTAAATTGTAGTGTAGATACTTGTGTTAATCTAAACTTCCCAATAACGTTTCGTATCCTGTTAATCATTTAACGGCAATTGTTGTATTGTTTGGGAAGAATCGTAAATACACGGCTGCAACTCTTCCACAGTATCAATGGGGATGTTGTAGAAAAGTCCAATGGATTGAGATCAGGTAATCATGACGGCCATGGAATAGATACAGCTCGACGTATCCATTGATCATCAAACACTTGAAATAGGCACTGCTCACAATCATAAGGAAATGTGTGCTTAAACCAGATCTCCCGGCGTAACTGTAAAGGCACATCATTTAAAAGTCCTGGGAGTTCATTCGCAAGAAAATTGTGGTACCCTGCTCCTCTTCCTGTGTCGAAAGAGCTATGAGGGTTTTCATCCGCGTGCGTCTTACATAAATCTCGCATACATAAACAAATCGCATAAATCTCGCTTCATCGGTCAGCAGTATTGAATACGGGAAAAGTGGATTTATAGTATATTGTTGTAGAAGCCATTGACAAAACTCAGCTATTTTAACACAATCCGTAAGGACAAGATTTTGAACCCATTGAACATGATGCAGGTATATTTGCTGTTCACATAACATTTTCCAAACTGTGAATTTATTAACTCCTTCGGTTATTGTAAATAGTTGTGTACTAGCGCTTGAAACACCTGCACTTGGTGCAACACCTGCTCTTCGAAATCATGATTACTCACTGACCTAATTCTGCCGTACATAGTTTTGTAGATCCATTCTCTCACAAATTTAAGTAAATTCTGAAGTGTTGTGTGGATATTCAAACCACAACAGACAAGATTCTATAGGCTATAGAAGGAGCAATAAAGCCCCTCGGAATTATTAAGAAACCCACAGGAGAATACACGAACACAGCAAGGAAAACGTTGGAGGTCCCCTGCGAATATATTTTTCAGTTTCGACTGAGGTAAACCCTGAATTGGAGGGCCAGATGCATCGAGAGCTGCCACCTCGACGGGCAGATAGGGACAGCTGGCAAATTGCAAGAAGGGTAATAATTAATAGCGGGATCAGCTGGGCACTTGACTGTTTTGAGGCCTATAGGCCTCATAGTTATAACGGAATATTTTGTGCCTTACTACAAACATGGTAACACCAGAACACTGCGGGCTATTTAGGGGCAGTCTGGCGGTGGGTTATGTACCATCAGCATGGAACAGGGCTATAACCCCTTCCTCGTTCATGTTGAAGACGATGGAAAAACGACTGGAGAATACATCAGCCCGTATCATAGAACTGAAGGATGTGTTGTCAAATCCTCCTTCTATGTCAAGAAACGCTACAAGCACTATCTTAGGGAAAACCTTAGGGTAAACCCTAAGGCTTAGGTTTTCCTTCGTGCACCATCCTTGATTTCAGAGCTCTTTGCATAAGTTCTGATATTATGCTGGCATTATTCCTCAGTGTGAGTGTTACCACATTATCCCCATACCCCTGCATTTTTTACACTTAGAACAGTCAATGGTGACATGGTGACCCCCAAACAATAAAAATATGTGAGTTACACGACATTAAAATTTGATGTGACAGGAAATTTCTTCACTCATGGAACATATTTTGCTCTACATGGAAACGCATGAGTTAAAAAAATCATGACTTTTTTATGTCATTGTGGTTTCCCACCTTAAGAACAATTTGAAGTGAAGAGAAACATTGTTTTGCTGCTATTTCCTGGTTCCTCTAATAAACCGATAATCAGCGTAACGAATAGCTACGAGGAAGTATATAAATCAAGCGATCAGAAAACAATATTAGCGCAATGGGTTATGTAAATAAGAAAACGTGCATGTGTTTACTTCCCGATTAGTACAACAAAGTCAGAAGTTGTTTCACAGCGATTGGATACTCGACGATCGCACAACACAATTAAATTATCTATAACCAAGCTTTTAAAAGATTCGCTTTAGACTCTTAAATTCTGCCATGGAGTGCTAAAATTCCCCCTTCCAACTCCTTCGTAATACATACACAAGTATCATTGGTTTTTTTCTTTTACCATTTGCTCAGCATTCGTTCATAAATTAGCAATTAAACTAGTAATAGACGAATTAATATGCGGGATGCAACGCGGTCGCCCGGAGTGTTTCAGCAATACTCAGCACACTTTTCACAATAACAGCACTAACACTGCTATCTGCATACGTGAAAAGTATCCGGTACAGCGCTTAATTCCAAGGCCTCCAATAATAATTCCTCGTACATATAGCGCGGGGTCCGATGCAATTCGGTTCTTTTAAACGTCGCGTCGAACTGATTTCGAGCAACCGCCGGTCGCGTTGTCGCCTGTAATCTAGAGATTTGGTCGGGCGTCGCATCGTATCTCGTACTTACTTGTTGTTACTTCGGACTCGGCGTGTTTCCGTTGAGTAATTTATGTAATACGCGAGTGTCAATTTTTCTTTGCTTCTTGAATCTGTGTTGCGGGAAATTGGAAAGAGGAAAATGTGCTCGTTATCCAGTTTGGGACGGTGTTTATTGTTCGCGGTTGCGTTTTCGGCGGTTGAATCTACGATACGTAAGTATTTTGAATTCTTTTGGAATATCGATTTTTTTGTTTTCCTTTAATCCAGTTTGAAACAGTTTGTTTTGCTAAATTTGTAGGGAAATATTTAAATAACTATAGTCATTATGAAATATTGAATGGACTCCAAACTGTGGTGCTGTATGGTCACTAATAAGTAAAATTATTCTAATTATTGTGTAATATTTAAACATACTACATAAATACTGAACAATATACATAATACAGTAACAATAGTAATTGTTCCATGTAAATATTGCAATAATGACAGTCAGGATAAAATTGAAGAAAACACAGGTAATAGCAAACGTGTTGCAAGCAATGTTTGCACCACGCACAGCTCACACGGTTTCTCACAAATACTATACAAGGGCGTAGACTCTGTATCTTTGGCAAAACAAAGCTCCACAGAACTTTCCCATGATCCCGGTTTTTTATCCACGTATCCGCTGTCACAACGAGTATTTGAAGACGCCGAAGAATCTTGGAGAAGAAATCAGTGTTCTTCGCCAAGATTATTCGGCGTCCAGAATCAGTTCCTGGATTGAGGATCGATTGCGGCTAAATAACACTACTTCTCAGATGGGAATCTATGTCGTAGTTCATAAGAAGCACTGTATCAGAAAAAGTTCCAATAAATTACATCCGTAGCCTAAAACCAAACGTATCTAGATGTTGTATCATCGCTGTTGTGTGTATTTAAAAAGTTTAAAGTTTTGTCTTTTGTCACAAATTTCTGGGAGATAAATCAAGAGAACACCGTTCGATCGGATATTTGGAAGAAAAACATCTGTTAACCAGGTTTTGAAATGATTTGATGTGAGTTTTGTAGACGTCGAAGAAGAAATCTATTTATGTACTTATATGTGTCCATAATTAGGTTGTGACTATTTGATAAATATCAGTGTATGTTTGGCAACAGGAACGACTGGGCGTTGGAGAAGGTCTGCCCGCAACGCCCAGTCAAAAAACAAGCCAAAAACATCTCAAACTAACACAATTAGAATATACATTTCAATCATTCCACTTTCAATTATTCTTACATGCTGACTATTGTGAGCGTGCCCGATGAATGCTCATAGTCGCAAATAGTCGCACAGCACACAGTAAAAGAACCAAATAAAATTAGGAAGTACAATACCATCCAATTTCTTATTTATCAAATTTATATTTCGCAACTGGAGCTTCAAGCGTATTCGTAGATTGCGCGTCATATTTGAGATTATGTGTTATGCTTCAAATTATGTTATGAAAAAAGTTAATATCTGTTATAGTATTCACAAAAATTAAAAAATCGTCCAAACTTTGGATAGGACTGGTCTCCCAAATCGGGCGATTCCGCCGCAAACAAAATTGTGCTTACGCTAAGGTACTCTTTGAGTCTGCCCGAATTTAGCATTTGCCTACGTACCCTTATTAGCACTGTTAAGTTTAATTTGCAGTTTTCTGAAGATTGTAAATGTTCAAGATGGCTTTGAAAATTTTCTGACTCTATCTATCTGGGTCTTCGTGAATGTATTCATGTACTGGAAATTTTTGAAAGACAGAGATGTGCGATGACAAGGGCATTTTAAAGAAAAGACATAAAGTGGGTATTTTTGAAGGTGAAAGATGAGAGCCGTAATCAGACTGAATTGAAAAAGTATTGGGACAACTTTGAAATAAGTTGTATTCACATGCCAATTCATACGAGGTGTGTAAATTAAGTAATGAGACTGACAACGTGGCGTTTGATATGGCAACACGGGAAGCACGGGATATGGAGGGGCGACAAGTGGACATTGTAATACGCGTTCAGTGCAA
>JARFOC010072439.1:0-15976 GCA_031763485.1 Osmoderma eremita | reverse complement strand
TAAGGACTACCTGAAGCTAATACAATCAGACGTGTTGTGTGATCTCAAAGGTATATTTATATATTTTTTAAATATATACTTAATTTTTGGATATAACCATTTGATAATTTTTTCGTCAACTTCCAACGCGTTAAAATTATAACTTGCTGATCCTAGTTTCTCCCCCAAAAAGAGCGATTCTGACCCAATATTGTAGCGGGTGCGAGTTTGTGCCAGGATCCACTTCCGCTTGTGTTAAATATTTAGAGATTAATTCCAGCTAATGGTTCCGAACTGTCCCCACAGAAACTCGTAAAAGTAACAAGTTCTGCGCCGAGTATATATATATGATCCGAAACTTTAAAAAAAAGGCATTAAATTTTTTATTATTATTACTATCCATGTCGACTTTAGTAGGCCATAGCAAAAGGCAATTTGAGATGTCTCGTACGTGTATAAATATACATATATGTAGTTGAAAAATACATGGATAGATGGCGAAACCTTTCCAATTCAATCCGGACCATTATTGGCTCTACAAAATAAATACGTGAAATTTCCCAAAAGCAAAATCATCAATCATAATTAAGAAAGTTTCTGTTCTATTGTTCCGGCTTTCAGAAATTAACCTTAGACCTTTTTCTTCCATTGATGACCTCCGTCCAAAAGCTTTATTAATCTAGTTCATTGCTATTAGCAACGCCTTTGTTCACTCTACATCTTGGGGTTTTGGTAATAGAAAGTTTTTTCTCCCTTGAAGCTGAAAGCTTCTTCAATGCCTGCTTAGGTGCTTAGTAAATTGTTTCGTCTTTTGATAGAGTAAGGGTGGGGGTACGTGGATAAAGTGCTCGCTGAGGAATAGGTTCGTAATTTAATTATTTTAAGGGAGAAAGGATAATAAGTTTTTTGTTTGTTCTCATTTCACTGTTTCGTATTTAACTTAATTATTTTGAGTTTTAATTTAGGGCGGTAAATGAAATATGATGGTATTTATTGGTTTAGAAGGCTATGGCTGAATTTATATACGAGGGAGTATCGATAAGTATCTGTCTTACCATATAAATTGTCACATGTGCTTTCGTTACTTGTCGAAACTCTTTTACCTTTGTTTTTTTTTGTGTTTTGGGAACAAAAATCAGTCTGAATTTTTACCAGTCAGTTCATGTTCCTTATTAACATTCCCCGATTGGTAGTGCCATCTAGGAAGAGAATCAGGTATCGTGATATTGCAGACTTTAATTAGTTCTTTGAGTCTGCGTTTTAAAATCGAGGCACTATTTCAGAATACACCAAATAGTGAGAGTACTTTATTTGCCCAACAGTAATTAACCATCCATTAACAGGATAATTTGGGAAATTATCAACAGATGGAACGGTAAAATAAATTTGTGAAAGAAGTGAAGCACAGTCAATAGTATTAGATAGTAATTTGAATAAAAACTTTGCACTCTGTTGACTTCTATGTTCCTCAAGGCTGCGGAGGTTACGAGTTTGAAGTATGTAGTTCATTGTAGTCGGTGCCACTTTCCGGATAGATGCCATTAACTCTATGTGTTAAGAACTATAAGAAATGTTTCTGTATTTTCTCTATAGCCAAGTTTTGGCAAGTATAGTGGGGGTACCATACCAACTAACCATATTTCAGGTGACTTCTCACAAATGTGTAGTACAGCAGCTTCATGGCACCCCAATCATGAAAATTCTGACGAGAAAACCAAAACCTCTCGATGCAGACAAGCACATAGATCAGATATGTTCCGTAAAGATAGCAAGGACTGTGGGGCAGCACGATAAACACACTGTTCGGATTACTCCTCCCGCACAAGTATTAATTAATTCGGGACGACACGTGTTTCGGGAATACGTGGATTCCCATCATCAAGTCCGGCACATCCGGCGCCAACAGTGTGTTTAGATATGTTCCGCAAAGGAAAGCAGTGAGTTAAACAAGATATTCAAATCTTTTATTTTCCTGTTCCTTGGCACAGGCTCGGCTCCAATCGAATAATTAGCCTCCAGAGGACTGGTGCGTTTAACGGAGAAAACCACAGCACACTTGTCGATATTCAAGGAGATTCTATTGCGCTTGCACCAATCATCAAACAACTACCAAATTGCTTTCCAGGTGAACACAATCATCTTTGGACTTGATATTCGTATATATTTTCAAATCATCGGCATATGCCAAAAAATTGCAGGTCAACTATGTTATGGCGAACAATTTCGATAAAAATCTGTTGTAAAAAACTTAACATTTTCTTTAGACCAGATAGGATTCGATTCATTGAAGGACAGATGCCAAAAAAATCAAGTTTTGTGCGCAATATGCGATCATCAATGCAATCAAATGCCTAACTGAAATCTGTATATAGCACATCAACTTGCCCTTGTCTGTCCAATTCCGTTGCAATGTGTTGGGTAACCCAGGCCAAGTTAGTAATCGTAGGTCGTCCAGTCACAAATCCCTGTTATTGAGGAAATATTTTGAATTTAACATTTTCATAAATTCTGCTATACAGAATATATTCAGATATTTTGGCGTTGGAAATAATATTAATGGACCTGTAGTTATTAATGTGTGTCCGATTTCCCTTTTTAAAAACATCTCCTACGTAGAAGGATATGAATGGATAAACAAAAGCAATAAACACTCCCGTATCAAGAAACCGGATACGTTGTCATCACCACACATCATATCTGCCTTTAATAATACTTCCTCCTCCACTATATGCTCAACACCAAGCGACACATTGTACGGCAAAATAGGTGTCGGAGTGGAAGTGCTTAAGGTGAAGACCTTCGAAAATTCATTTGCAAATGCATCCACAATTTCTTGTGGCTGACATATCACACTAGTCTATTAACACGCCGACAGGTATTCTAGTTTGCCGTTTATCGTTGATGAAACTCCAAAATGATTTAGGGTCTTTCCTGATGCCAAATGCATATTTATGCCCACTAACTATTTCGCCTGTCATCCGATATACATACAGTGACACTCTCTCAAAATTTCTACTGTTAGCTATTGCACTGACAGCCCTCCCGAAAAAAAAAGCCCTTGCAACTAAATTATTTAATCCAATTAACTTGACTGGGAAACGTTGTAAAGGTGAACCCGTCTAACCGATTCTGATATTTAAATTTTGACCGGGTTTCCAGGTATTCGTCGTCCCGATGGACATGTATTATAGAATACAGGTTAATGGCGATTTCAGGTACCCTGCCAATCACCCGATATACACGTTCCTAGGTAGAATACCGATGCCTAGTCCTAGGCATTTTAATAATTAAAGCGACACAATTACCCACTTTATATTTCAATATATTTTGCATATCCGGACCCCAACGGGTCCATCCCGCGACGTATATAGTGCAATGCAGTTCGATCCATTAATATTGGATCGTATCGTCGCCATTTGGTGGCGGACAGCATCCGTGAACCTCCTCCTCTTCGACTGAATAATAAACTTCTCCGTCGGAAACTGTCGGATTCGTTGCACGTTGACGGCATCGTAGGCCGGTGACAACTCGTCGAATACTTAATAGAGTTGCCGTGAGAAGATGAATGAATAATGCAGTTTGCTGCACAGATTTCACGGTCCGAAATTTTCGGGTAAATATTTGATGGGAAAAATGTATTTTCCATTCGTGAAAATTGTCATATTTTCAACTCAAAGACAATAGCATGTATATACATCTGCTTTTTTTGTAACAACAAAGAAATAATAATAAAAAAAGATATGAATGACTCCCGTAAAAACGTACCTCAGACAACACATTTATGACGTCAATTTTCAATAAATCAATCAATAAAATCAATGGTGTGCACCCTTGGATGACAACATGGATAATTTGTTAATTCAACACTTACGTCACGTCACAAGACAAGTAGTTCTAATATCTTTATAGAAAGCATTCTAGTTTTCTATAAAGATATTAGAACTACTTGTCTTGTGGCCGTCAAATAATAATATTGCAGAACGTTAAGATGAACGGCTGGTTGAGCTTTTATTTCGAGTACTCACACGAGAGTTTCTGTTGAATGGGCGTGAAAACATTGACACGTTAAAGTGCCTTTCTTGTGTAGCGGTATAAATGCAATTTAATAGTAGCACATGTATTTTATATGAGTACCTACAGGCTGACGCATTAATGTGGTAAAGCTCGATATATCCATTATCATATAATATATGAAAAAAAGTTATTTATCCAATAACAATCCAAGTTATCCAATAACAACAGTAAATGACTTTCTAAAAAATCTAAATAAAATTGACCATTCACTGGTCCTTCCAAAGAATGTGGTCCAATTACATAATCTCCTAGCTAGTAATGAAGACTTAAGACTGTCTTACTGTCATTTTTTCACTCGTTATATTAGAATAATTTCAAAAAATCTCACCTTTATAAAAAGGCTTTAATTAATTAATGACTTTAGACATAGAGAGTGCTTATAAAATACAAAATAGGATACGGTGGCTTAAAATAGTAAAAAAAAAGAAAATACCCTTACCACCTCGATGAGTGAAGAACTCCTGGATACGTATTTCGGCAACTAAGTTGCCATCCTCAGCAGAACTAACGAAGGAAGATAATGTTAGACGTCGCACCCTGGGAGATTTGCACCACACAGAACACCACTTGAATAACACTAGCTTAATAAAAATGAAAGTAACTAAACTATTCTTTCTTTTTATGATATAAAATACCGGGTGATCCATTTAAAATAATCGAGAAATGAATGTATTTGAGTTTTGACTCGGCCTGTATTCAGTTTTGACAATTTTGAAAAAATATTTTGCTATGAAAGTGGACTAATACCAAAAATCTATGGTTGTAAAAGAAAAATTTCAGACTGTGTTGTTTGCAGTATACAAGAGCTTGAACCTACAGTGATTTGCATATAAAATTGTCCATAACTTCTGAAACATGCTGTATAATTCAATGAAATTGTATATTGCAGGTGTGAGACTTGGTTCAGCCATGGCAGTGGTTATGAATGAAGTGGATATTAAACACCCTGTATATATGAAAATAGTTCTGAAAGCACTTACATGCTACATTTAGCAATAAAATTTGTTGTGTGGATTGATTGAGTTTAGTGACAACGTCAGTAGATTGTTTTTATCATATGGGTGGCCATCAGGAAAGTATTGACTTTACTAATTTCAAAAAGATTTATCTCGATTTTGTTAAATGAAACCTCTAAGCCTATATATCATAAGTTGAAGTGATGCAGGAAAAATCTGCATCAATTAGGTTTCCCTATAAATATTTTAGCAGTTTCTACAATAAACCAGAAAGGTTATAGTATGATAGATCAATGTAAACACGGGCTTACATACTTGAAGTCTGATCAACAACAATATCTATAGGTAATTTCAGCATTCGAGCATCTAGTTGGGAAATGCAAAAATCCGAAAATTCAATTATATTCTTGATTGAATTTTTGTCATCCTCAACTTAAAATTACAAAACAATTTGCAAAACCCCTCAAAAATACATCCCTTTCGCGGAAAGAAAACACTCCCGAATCTTCCCCTGCTGTTAATCTTCATTCATAACACGTTTGTTTACGAACACTCGTCAAGTCGGACGACGGAAGAAATGGATCGCTAACTCCCCGGAAAGGGCGCCCCAACTTGCCGACGGAATCCGGTTCCTAAGATAAAAAGAAACAATATTGTGCTAGTAGCGAAAGGGGCAAATTGAGCTGTCTCTGTTCGCGACCGAAAACATCGAGATATCTCGGCCACCACAAATACTGGAGAATCTTGCCGTGGGAGACCACACGAATAGTAAAGTGGGGATTGGAGTGCTGGCTTTCTTAGATTGTTTTTAATTAAGGGATGAAAAGAATAGTGAAGGTTTTTTTCGGGTGTTGCCTCCAGGCTGTTTTTATTTTACTAAAAAGGAAGGTAGATTGGGAGGAAAATAAGTGGACGTGGTAGAACTGGTGACGTGGCTGTAGGCCAAGTGTTTTCCTGTTGGATGAAAATCGTATTTAGGAAGCTTCGAAAAGCATCCGTAAAATACGAGGTGTGACGGTTTAAATGTAATTGTATCGAAATCACATGTTTGAACATGTCTAAGCTAACACGTGTGGATATTTGAAGCTGATAGACTTAGTTGTTAGTGGGCTATTTGAAAAGGTAATAGATATCGGACTTTGTGTAGACTTTGGCGCAAATAAAAATGTATGAGTAACGCATTAATATCAAATTTTATGTGAAAATTGGTAAAATTACAACTTTTGCACGTGACATTTGGTGAAGATCTTATGAAGAAAAAAAAATCAAGTGTGTTTCGATGGGATAAGAAGTTCAAAGATGGTAGAGAAGATCTGAATCTGACGTTAATATTAACAAAGTCCGACAAACGATATTAAGTGTGAAATTGATAGATCAACCGAGAAGCAATTAAACTTATTTTAACCAAAGAATGGGGTATGAGAAAGATTTCTGCAAAGTTGATGATGAATCGGATCTTGACGGATGAACAGAAATAGCATCGGTTTGATGTTGTGCCAGATCTTTCTTCAAATGCCCCAATATGTTCCCGAAAGTAATAACGGATGCTTCCAGTACGACCCAGAAATAAAACGTCAGAGCACGCAATGGAAATCCCTCCATTTGTCGAGCCACGCATGTTTAAGGCAATGTTTCTGGGATCACAAAGGAGTAGTTTAACATGAATTTCTTGAATAGGAGCAAACAGGCAATCAACACTGCTATTTAATAAAGATGCTCAGAGATACTCATCGAAGAAAAAACATTGACAGGTGCAGATCATCCAACATATGCATCAAGTTATAGTGCGTTTATTGTGAAAGATTTTTTGGCCGAAAGAAAAGCAATCCTGTGCTTGATTTAATTGATATAAGTCGCTGTGATTTCAAGTCTTTATATTTTATCAAATCCCTCCAAAAATCTGGTTCAAGTTCCTAACAAATTTGGCCTCAAAATTGTTTCAATACCACATCAATTTTGATCTCGTCTTGAAATTACTATAAAAACCACACCTAACGTTTGTATTCGATACAATTGCAAAGTCCTCACAAATCGACATAACACGACCTGCTCCCGTATTTTCTAATTTCTTGTTTGCCGAATTTCCACCCCTCCGTTGTTATTTTCCTTTTCTGCGTTTCCGCTCGGCCGATTTTAATTAATTAATCCGTCGACTCGTTCGCTTTCAGCTACTTCCCCCTACCAACTCCGATTCGCTCGTTTTGTGAAGGTTCGTTCGACTCGAGTGAAGCCGGGACTGTCCGCCGCGCAATCAGGTTCGCTCCATTGTTGGTCCTCTGCCCTTGGCAATTTCCAAAAATCAAACATTGTACTTTCAATGAAGATAATTTCGTCCTTCCCAGAACGAAGTAGGAGTGTTAAACTAAATTTAATGAATTTCTTTTGCAAAAAAAACGGAGATGTATGCAATCAACCTATACAAGGGTGTATTGATGAGTACTTCGCCTACCATGTAAATTAACTAATAATTAACTGATAACTAACTAATAACTAACTAATAACTAACTAATAATTAACTAATAATGAATATGATGGTTGTAATGTAGTAGAAAATTTCAAGTCTGATGGACACCTCCTCGTATAAGGTAGGGGTACAGAGTGAATCAAATAATTTCAGGTGGTTATACTGTGCATAGCGGTGGGGACAGAACAGAGCGGCGAAGGGACATAGCAAGAGCACGCGATTCATTTATTTCTTCTCGTAGTATAGTCGGTTTGTAAGAAACGAATTTGAAAAACAATGACGAGGCGGTAAAATATTTAATCGTCCATTCGAGGGGTTGTTTCAATTTTCTAAACAATTAGAATCGGAAACAATACGCTGGCGAGGTAAAACTCGGTACAAAAGAACAAAGAGAGGGTGAAAATTTCCCTCGCGGCATTAATACCGTGCTCAAATTCACTAAATCTTCTTAATTAGGTAATAAAGAAAAAGACTTTTAGTTCCTTTTTGAACGTATAAATTAAGTTGGTAATTCTGGCCATTATTTGGTGCTTTATTGAAGGAATAGATGGTTTAAAAATGTTTTTCTTTTGTTGCAGGTAAGCCACTATCAGAAAATTACGGTTAATAAAACGAAATATCCACATATACGATATGGTTTTTGGTAAGTTAATTGTAAAAACTGATTGTAAAAACCTTCTGTTATCACTCTAGTTTAGTATATAACTAGCAATTAGACTAGCTAGGTACAGAAAAGGCGGCTATATATAAGAGACCTTTGTTATTTTACCTAGATTGCACCTGTAACGCGTAGGGATTAGGTACAACAGTTGTCAAACAGGGCTGTTTAGCACTAGAACAATGGCAAACACAGATGACAGTGACACTAGATAAAATCCCCTAAATAGAATGCTGTTGAATTCTTTTCTTATTATACGCATTTAGGTTAAGACTAGTTTTAACAATGACTGCTCAATCAATCTCCAACTTCATTAAATCCATTACAGCAGAAGAGCAGGGTGATTATGATATATGAGTCGAAAAGGTATATATTGTGGCTCTAATGATATATTTTTGAAAAGTTTTAATACATGGGAACCCAAACTGTAAGGATTTTAGAGAAAAAAAAGTCCTTTTTTAAATATCGTGGGCTAACGCCGGACCTGTACCTATCATCGTTATACATGGGAATTGCGATTCAGTGCTGTTAAAGGCTTTTTTTATTTGGTTTTTTTCAACCCAGCAACTGCATATATAAAAAAGACTAATGTTGAATGAATACAATGTATTCATTTCTGTACATATTTAGAATATTATCAAATATAGGCACATATCTTCCAATATTATATGGTCCGGACTAGATAAATTTTGTAGGTTAAAATTAAAATAATAATAATTAATAAAAAAAAATTCTAATGAGCATTTTTATATTTTCCATAAGTGTCGTTACTACCTGGTAATTTTTAACTCCTCATATCAAACTCACCCTATGTATGTACTACATGATTTTAGGTAATTATATTATACAGATATGGAAAATCTTCATTTTGATAGCGGGTTTCAATATATTATTGCTAGAACATTTCCGAATCATAGCATCGCACGTTTCATGCTATATAGTCGATGCGGAAATATAACGATTTTGTGTTTTACGGCACAATAGCCTCTCTATTGACATAACTATTTAGCTAATTCGCATTTGTAAATGATGACATCTTATCTGCACACAAGAAATGTAAACACAGCCCTGTTACTGTTAAAGCTTGTCTACACTAGGAAGGAACTTGCGACATAAACTTGCATGACTGTTTTTATAACTGCAATTTAGCAGCTGTCGCTATACAAACTAAACTGTCAGATATTGGTCTCAGGTGTGTTTACACAGCTGCTGTCATCTACTCTCGCAATAAATGTCGCAAGTTTCTTGCTTGTCAATAATTCGTTAGTGGATACACAGCGTTTTCTCTATTCAGGAGTTATTATTAAGTGGTAAAAAAAGAAAATCAGTATATTTCTGAGCTGATTATACCGGCAGTAGTTAGGAACACTTTATTCGGTAATACACTAAAGAAGAGAATGCTAAATATGATATAAATATATTGTTAGTGGTAAGGTGAACATTCAGGTGCATACTGTAACACAATGTATCTTCGTAGGACGAAGTAATGTACATACACACATGTCTGCGAATTGCAGACTTTTGATCTTCGTCCAAAGCTTGGCAAGTTGTTGTTCGTTCGCAATTTCTTGGAGGTGAGCATGTTGTACCTGTAGACTCCGTATCTGTTACAATGCTCCATACACGGTTGCTTCACCAAGCCCTATCTTGTTTCCCCTGTATATATAAATCAAGCCTTCTCCCACTGTTGATGCGTTTCACATTTCTGATGGACCCATGAGATGGTACCAAAAAAGCACCCCCTCTCCGTAAATACGGTATTAATTGAGTTCTGGCAAGAACTATTGTTAATGCAATATACTAAACCAATAATACAATGAAGAGACAAGAAACAACCAAATACACAGCCAAACGCAATGACGAAATTTCACAACAGACATTACAAAAACGTAGCGACCAGTAATATTTCATGTATGTACAGACAGCTTTTGTGCAGACAGCTCCTGTGTAATTTTGTCTCAGGTATTAGCCAACAGCAAACGTCCAAAATATAAGCTCAACTCCAAGTGAATGATGTATAGAGAAGAGATTTATAACAAGATTTCCTTAATACGATTCTGTTTGATCATTTAATTCCGCGTATTTCATTATTTCATCCTTCTCCTCTCTATTATACAATCAAAAATTACGTAGAATTATTCCGACAACGGTTAATTGAAGAATTAATAATACCCCACCTGGATTGCAAGTCGTCCATTAGCGGCGCGCTGCTTGCGTTTTGAAACGCGGAGCATCGCATTCGCCGTGTATAGGTAATAAATTCCAATTAAGAAAGGGAACAAACCCAGCGCGTAATATTAATATTAATAATTACGATTCGCTTGTCAATTAGCCTCTAATCCGGTCGGCGGTAATATCACGTTATGTTCGGGAATTCAATTACAGATATTATGCGCACGCTTACCGTAATCAAGCCGTTGTGTTGTTTGTATCGAATCCATGCTCCGAATAGCAGCGGGATAGCACCATGGATTCTCTGTCAAAATGTGGATTAACAAATTTATTTTATCAATCTAAACTGTTAATTCCTAAATATATTCATACGTACGCAACTTGTAATGTATTGTGTGTATTTCATTATTTATTGCACTATTTATTTATGATAGATGAACGTATGAATTACATCCGCATTTACACTTATGATTGTGTGTTGTAGTATGTGTTACGGTTTGCAGTTGTAACTGTAAATTCACCGTTTGCCTTGTATAAATGTACTTAAATTAGGATTTTAATCGGAATAATGATGCAATAAAGCCTTTAAAAATACTTTAATTACATCTGAAAGAATGAATCATCTGAGTCATAATGAAAATAAGACTCCAATACAACTTAGACTGCTAACTGCTATAAAAACTAGGTTGTAACAGTTATTGATCGGGGTTTGAGTCAAGATTTACGTTGCTAGCGAGGAGTGCGTACGATAGACATAGCACATCTACATTCATTGCGGGTGTGAGAGATATATCTACTTGGTATGATTATTGTTTGTATTAATGGGTAATGGTGTGATCGTAAATAGCCAACATTAACACTCCAAACCCCATAAATATGTGTAAACAGTTTTAAATAATAAGCGCCACACTTAATTGTAAAGAATTATTAACACCGATAGATATGTGGATTCACTTGTCCACGGTGCTGAACCGAATGTCCTGTCCCCGTGCACCTTGAACGTGCCTCAGTTATCCGATCTTCATTTATTTATTTCCCGTCCGGCTTACGATGCAAGACCAATCGCCGAATCTGGCATTACCCTCTACGATATTCTTTACATATATATATATATACAAATTTGGGCATACAAATTTGGGCATACAAATTTGGGCTACTCTCAGCGTCAGTATTATATTACACATCAAGTATAACGCAAGTATTACAAATCAAGTTAGAGAAAAGTATCAAACAACCCCAAGTCTGGTGACGCCCAGCATATTTCAGAAACAGGCCATAGACAATATGTGGAACTCCCGTAGCCCTCTATGGATAAGGATCTTATTTTAATCCAAGTCTTTTGATTACAAGACTAGTCGTAACGTTAATAGTTCTCCAATTCAACTAATTATCAGACTGCTATAAAAATTGGGCTGTGACTTCAAACAATATCTCGTGTCCCCATATAGTGCATCCAAATAATAGATCATTAAATACCGTCCTACTTCCCACCCCGCTAATTGTGGGGATCATTAAGGAAATGGGGTTATGAGGAAGGTATTGTAACATCATTACAGGCATACAATCGTGTATACGGACAGATACGTATTTCCAGGAAACCTATTGCCGCTGTAATTCTCTAGCAATTATAGTTATATCCAGTAATTCTAAGTTTGAATTATGTGGTTCAAAATCTGGTGATACTATTTATTTATTTATGATAATGGTATAAGGAACAATAATCATGTAATTATTTAAATTGAAACAGATAATGGGAGTTTTTAAGTTTGTTAGTCTATAGCCATTCCCGGACTTGTGAAAGTGCATAAAAGCATGTCCAGTGAACAAGAATGGATCATCCAGTAATGTAAAGAACTACAGGGCCATATCGAAACTTTGCCACATATTTCTCCGTTAAACTAAAAGAAAAAATATCCTTCCCACCTTAATGAGTGAAGAAATCCAGCTACGTTTTTCGGCCATCCTGCCTACAAAGGAAAGAAATGTTAGACGTAGTACCCTGGAAGATATGCACTGCACCAAATCACCACTAGAATATCTAGAGCTCCTCAATACAATACGATAGACCTCCGCACACAGAAAAAGCAAAATTATTTTACATTTTCGAAGAAACGATGATGGATCAAATTTCTGCTTCTTCAAAGCGTCGTTCAAAGAATTTTAACAGCAAGAGAGATTTTTATTGGCTCTCTCTTTTTCTCACTTTATGAAACAGTCAACCGGTTGATGAATGCGGAACGATTTGCGACTGGAACGAAAGTGAAAGAATTTGTCGTCGGAAAAAGGAGCAACTTCTGTTGCAGTTGCTTTTGGTTTATCTATGTGGTCAGAGTAGATGTTGGTAATTTTTCGTTATGGTATAAAAGGAATTGCAAATGTATGAAAACGGAATTTGGATATTGATTGATCAGGCGTCACCAGAAAATGCTTAACATGAAGTTTGCCGAAGATTTTGATACAATAAAGATTTCTGTTTCCATCCAAATCTTTTCATAAAAATCGTCAATTGAAGCAAACGGTTTTCTCCTCGTTCTAGTTTCGCGATCAAAGCCATTTCATATATGTCTACATCCCAATACCCTTGCCTCCATACCAACCTTTCTAATTGCGCTTGCTTTCCAACCGTAGTAGGTAGCACTACCGACTAACTGATGTTTGCTCTTCGGTGAGGGAAATGATAAAATTTAAGGGCTATTCTCTCATCTCCCCAGTGCATTTCCCTCTTTCACTCTTGCAGTCGTGTTTTTTTTGTTTTATTTTTCCTTTTGCCGTTTCACCTCTTCACTTTCCACAGCTGGATTTTCCCATAATAATAATTAAAAATCATATATCCGACCGGAAGAGTTCCCTCCCCTCGCTTTTCTCCGTTACCTCTATCTCCCCCACCGCTCGCTTGAATTGTTCATTAACGCTAGACGAGTAGCGGTAGCAAAGACAGAAGCAGCAGGAAAGAGATGCAAAGCGACGTAGTACGTAAATTGGACTAGGGAGAATCAATCGAGCGCTTTGGATGATGAACGTCTGTGTGTGGGAATATTTAGCCGCTTCGCGACACGCCAGTTGGCATCCGCGCTAGTGCGCTGTTGTTCCTAGATTACTTCGACTTCCGAGAGAAGATACGCGTGACGATATGCAAACTGCATTTCTCCTATGTCGTCGTATCCCGGTGGAGGGAATCGAGTTTTGAGACGAAGTTTTTAGACGGAGAACGACGATTGCTCGGAATCGCTTGCTGTGAAGTGGGTGACGTCCTGTTCTTCATCTTTGTTTCGCTGCGACGAGTGTTTGTTGGATTCATTTGCCTGATATTGCTTCCACTACTTCCGGATTTATTAAAACGTAATTATAGAGATGAAAAGGAATGAACGTCATGCCAAAGTGATGATTGAAATGTTGAGAATTGAAAAGACGATTTAAGTGAATGCGTGTATAGCAAAAGAAGAAGTACTATGATCGAAGTTTGAAATTATTGCGAGAATACACAAGAAATATGCTCAGTTTTTGATGATCCAAAAATGTCGTTCGTTCGCCCTAAATATGAGCGTTAAACAAAAATGAATCGTAATGATAAGAGTTTCATAATCTTGATTTTATGTAATTCACACTCAATTCTGCAGAGATCGAAAATTTGATTTATGGTGGAAAAAGTGTCGTTATTATTTGGGGCTGTATGGAGACCGATTGAAAAAAATCTTTGACCTGAGAGCATTGAAACCACACCGACGAAAAGAATTGGTTCCGTAAAAAAAATCGGTTAGTCCGATAATATTTTTCGTTTTATCTAAAAATTTTATCAAAAAATCAATTTCATTTTTGCTGACTTAGCATTTAAGGTTTAGAGGCTTTTGTGGGCTATTTTCTTTTCCATTAACCTATGTCGAAAAAGTGCTTTGTGTGAAGTATGTTCATCATCAATTTTTTCTAATTCATGCTGAGTTTTTGATGATTCCAAATTTGAATTCTCGTGGAGAAAGCAGAAGTTTTGTTATATTTGAGATTGTGGGTCTTCATACAATAATTAACCCGGAAGCATCGAAGCAAATCCTTTAGCAATTGATGTTGTTACGACCAAAGCAAATCCAGTTTGAAGACAATTCACTTTTGCTATCAGATTCTGCGGTTCTATTTATTTTTTTTTACCGAGAAATATGGGAGTTGCACAAAAGCGAATCGTAACGAAGTGAGTTTATTACAATCATCATTCTTTCTAATTTCTTTGGGAATTTTTAAAATTATATAAAAGGTTATTATGATGTTTGAAGCAACGGCCATTAGCAGGAGGCAACGTGACCTCCTCACGCTTGCAAAATTAGTCACATTCAGGCCGTTGTCTAAATGTGAAGCTTCCAGACTCGTCCTAATTCAAATTAATGATTCAAGCGACAGTAGATGCTGTAATCTACTTAATAAAGGAGAATTAACACTTAACACATCATCTCGTTTAGGCGCTCATTATTTTAATAGCTTGGGCGCACTATTTTTTTTTCTTTCGCCCTAAATAATCTACACCGTAATGTCGGCGAAGAGATCCAGTCAAAAAAACTACTAATTGATGATAATTTGGGCAAAGTAAATATATATTTACGTAATAGGCATTTAATGTTGTCATTCATTTACGAAGAACAACATAACACGGTGGTTGTTTTGGGTCTATAAATTTCTTATTAGGAAGGCCCTAGTCGAATAGTTGAACACCGATGTAGTTCCGATGTCACGTCGGCCAACAAGAATGTAAGTAAGATTAATGAAAGCGACCCTCCCACTCCGAGAGTATGTGGTCTACCACAACAACATTGACTGTCTCTCCCGGAACTAGCGTCTATTTTCTCTCGACCCTCTGTATCGCTCCTCCAGATGCTACGCTTAATACTCTTAATTGTACTCTACGAGACACTTCATTAAACAAAACTGGGATTATGTAATTAATTCCGCCGACCATAACAAGGAACATCACCTAAATACTGGGGACTACGAGACGGGGGAACTCAAACGAGAAGAAGACAGAACGAAGTGGTGGTGGGATAACAGACAGTTGGGGGGTGTTTGGATCTGATGTGCGGACTCGATAGAAAAATGTTACATACATAAATTGTCTTGTCGCACACAATTGAATTACGGACGTTAATAGAAGTAAGTCCATTAGGTTTTGGGTGCTGAATTTGTTCATATGAATTTCAGAGAATCTTAAATAATAATTTTGTTGGTACCTATGCTAGAAGATTGCTATAAAATTCCGATAAATCGATAATGCATTCTGGTGACTCATCATTAACACAATCTCTTTCAATATATATCAAATCAGTATGGATTTTGCCGAGAAAAATCAATGGATACAGCTCTTTTCATTGTCATCATCATCTTCATGGGTTAGGCCGTGCGGCCTGTTCCGTCCTAGCCTTCCACCTCCTCTTCTTCCTCTAGGCCTATACGCCATTGCCAGCTTCGGTAACCTCTCCAGATGTTCCGCCCATCGTACTTTGTAATCTTGAATCTTGTCATTAATGGCAACGATACTTAGCTCTTCTCTCACCCTTTCATTACGAATATGATCGGTTCTGTTGTAGCCTCTTATTGATCTCAAAAATTTCATCTCTTGAGTTTGGATTTTATTGAGATCTTTATGTTTTAAAACCCAAGCTTCGCTGCCGTACAATAGACTGGGTACCGCCATAG
>JARFOC010072421.1:0-15983 GCA_031763485.1 Osmoderma eremita | reverse complement strand
GCCAAATTTAAACCTACCCTCTATCTCCAATAATAAGCGAGATCCCCATGGTGAGGGTAGAAAATGAATCAGCCTGTATAGCAGCCACGCTTACCAAGATACGATCATATGAATTTAATTGCGGATGCTACAAACCCTAATGATCCTATTTTAAGAAGGAGTATGCTTGATTGTCTGAAATGATTCCGAAAGTGTAAATAATATCTCTCTGTTCACGTCGATCCAAGGAGTCACCTATAAATTGTGTTAAAGAACCCAAGTTAGTTAATGTTGATCGGCCAGACATAAGTCAATGTAGGTACGGAGATAAAGAGAGGAGTATGCTGTTTCTTAAGTGTTAGGATGATGAACTGAAAAGGATATCTAAAAGAATCTGTTATAACCAGTGGTAGTTGGTAAAGTACTTATAAGTTGGATTGACGGTAATGTGTTGTTGTGTATTACGTTATGATCTTTCGTTTATTTCTTATGTAAAACTCTTTACAGATACAATAAATATAAGAGGGTCTAAAGTGGGAACTGCAAACACGTTCAAAACAAGCATTCGCCGTCATTGTTAGTACGTGCGCGTATAAATATTAATGTTGTATGTGTCAGTGGTACATCATATCATCCTGTATCGCACAATTATGCATATTCGCACACCCACACGCAAATACATACATAGCTACGAAAGCTCTCATCACCATCGTCGTTTACGTCATCGTTCCTCTGTATGAGTGTGAGTGTCACTGTCCTTATAATGCGCCGTAGTATAACGATGAACCGAAAAGTCAGACTGTCGGAGCCGCACCGATCGATTCCCTTTTTCAAAGCGGCGAAGCAACGCGTTTGTGCGAAGAGAAACCGTGATTCTGGGAAAAATCTATTTTAACACATTTAATTACATTTAGTTTCAGTGATAAACACGTCCTCATAAACTATTAAAAGGCTAACTTGAACCTTTAATTAAGTATGACATACCTCTGTTTTCAAAAATAGCTTTTTATTACTGTTTTATTGTTCTTCATTACGACTACAAAAATAAATTGTGGAGGAAAAAAGCAAGATTAATTAATTTATTTACAATTATTCATTAACATGGACTTTGCTGTATTCCTACTGTTATTTGTTAATTAAATTTAATAGCTCCGGACACCATATGACCAGATTTCTGTGCGAATCCTGTTTTCCTATCCGCATCCGAACCATATCCGCACCTTTACGATCCGCATCCGATCCGTATGAGCCTCACTGAGGGTAGATATGATCCACAATTCGCAAACATTAAATCCGAAACCGAATATTTATTTAATATTTATATTTTTTAAATATAGGCATATTCTTCTCGTACTGTGTACTACTGTGTACTTCCGTATGGTTCTGATTTATTACAGTATAAAGAAAACTAAAAATAATTGGAATCTGTCTTAGAGATGCCACTAGTAATTACATTTG
Source organism: Osmoderma eremita (assembly GCA_031763485.1). NCBI lineage: Eukaryota > Metazoa > Arthropoda > Insecta > Coleoptera > Scarabaeidae > Osmoderma > Osmoderma eremita. Next base: position 14,546 of record JARFOC010072421.1, on the reverse strand, counting down.
CTCCAAGTACTGTATTAGGGTTGGAGGAGAAAGTATTAAACAGCGGGATTTTAACTACTAATGCGATGTCTACATTGTAACATTGTCACTACTACTTCCTACAAACTAAGATATATGGCAGCGCAAAAAGGTAGTAATAGTAATACAAGCTACCAAAGTATAAAATACGTCACAGTAGAAAAAGTAAATGGAGCTAGAGTAAATAACTAATTAAATTGTCTTTTACAAAAATAAAATACTAACAACGGTTAACATGCACATATATCCCAAATAAGACGAGCTACAGTTCACTAGTACAGGCAAAAAATCCAGAAACAGTGTAACAACAATGTGTTTGTAGCCATGATTTTTAAGTTTTTTTGAACCTTTTTAAACTAAGAGTTGGGTAACTGATTATATATTTTTACACCTAGAATATCCGGGCTTTGAGTAGTTGATTTTAGGCGATGTCTCATCAAATGAATTTGTGGATTCCTAATGTTATATGAGTCATCGTTATTGCTTTTATTAATAAACTTACTCCAATGTTTATATATAACAACTACATTCTAATATATATAATTGTATTAGTGTGATAAAAGATATGAAGTAATGTCTGCATGAAGTTAATTATGTAACACCCGTAATGCATCTTATGGCCGCTCTTTGTTTAAGAAACACCTGTTTCGCTGCGGGTGATGATCCCCATAAAATAAGCCCACATAGTAAGTTTGAGTGAAATTCCGCACAATACACTTGCTTTAAAATTATTGAATCAATTATATGTTTCAGTGATCTGAGTTTAAAGATAGATTTATTTAATAATAAATTGTTGGTTTGGAATGTTGATAACCAACTCAAGGATCTACCGTTTGGTAAACGGTCCGGTCTTCTAATTATGAACTTATAAGTTAAGATTATTCCAACATACTCATCTATACTAATATCAAGAAGCAAATATATTAAAACACGTACTTACATACATATTTGTAAATTGAGAAAAAGCCGATAGAAGAATGATAGGCCGTAGGGATTTGGAAACGCAATATATGGCGCCATTCTTCATTATTTTATAATGAATAATTATGTGTTACAACTTTTCCAGTACTTATAATACATAGGGACATAATATTTTGCTATTATAAATATTTGATTATAGTCAGAGGAAGGCAATGCAAAAGCGATGACTCACTTCACCTTTCAGTAAATGGGTTCGTATCCATATACACGGTAACTCCAGGGAAGCATGGAGTCGTACATATACATACATATATACCCAGCGCTGAATATTAAAATTAAAACAAAATACAAGTATGAATTGTAAGCTGAACTAAATTGTGTTTTCAGAACACAATTTTCACATCAAATCGATATAATACAATATCCAAAATACGTAAAAACAATTGCTAAATACATTTTTTAAAGATGTAACAACTAAAAGCACTAACACGAAAGAATCCTTAAAACGAAAGAAACTAAAAATTAAAATAAAAAAAAGGTCTGATAGAAAATAACAAAAGAAGAAAACAAATAACGCCATAAACATACAAAACTCTTAATCACTAATGCCCAGAATTATGAAAACAATATCGGCATATATAGAAAATATGCATCAAACAAGGTATGTATAGCTCTTGCAATTAAACAACCGATTATTGACATTTCGCCTTTTCGTGACATGGTTGCCACGCATTACGAGGCATATACTATGGTTTGACAGATATATAGATAGGTTATGGTTAAAAAAATACGAAAACTCTGGGCGAGTTCTTAAATTCATCTATGGATCCGTCGATGAATTTAGAAACTCGCCCTATCAATACTAAGTAGAACGTCAAAATGACAAATGTCACGTAAGTGCGTTGACAATTTACTTTATCTTTGCAGCTGGCAACGCTTTAATTGAAGAAATTCCACCCGGATGAAATGTCACTAGATTTGACATTATTACGCATTTGCTAAACGTGAAGTTATGTTTGGTGGTGTTGGTATGATTTTAACATTATCGCTGTCAAAAGTCGGCTGTTTCGTTGCGAGAGAAACATTAACTAACGCTGTATCGATTGCATTGATGCCCCTCGCTGTGTTTCTGTCACACTTGACGTCATCTCGTTTATGGTGCCTCTCTCTTATCATAGTGAATATTCAATTTCAGTTCCTCAAATAAAATACGCCACAATACAATAAATAAAAACCCGCTGAATATAAATTTGTGGGAAACGGTAATGAATTACAGCGAAATGTAATTTTTTACCATCATCTCATGCCTTTTCGACCTGATTTTTTTATGTTGAAATATGATTAACCCGGGGCACCCGCAGTGCATTTCTCGGCGCGAGCGCCCGCAAGCTATTTCGCATACATTGCGGGCACTCCCAGTATAAAATATATATGTACATATGTATACTGCGCACTCCATCTACATCTAATCTGTATTCGCACTCGTAATTGTAAAAATCAGCGCCATCCGCAGAATTTCAGTGGATATCCGCAAATAATACGCGGATATTTGCAGGTATGCAGGGTTCTACATATGGCTTCATCCAATCCATATATCATAATGAATTGGTTTATCCATATAAATCACTTAATTTGCTTAGTGGACGTTTATGAATTTAGAACGCGCTGTAGATCAGCCACCGCGCGATTTTTTCTTTTCACTTTCACTTACTGAGAGATTTCAGAGTGTTTGCGTTGGGTTTGTACATATATTTGGGATCAGGATATTAAATAATATGAATAAAGAATGCGTGATTTACTAACTTCAAATCGATGCTAAGGTATGGCATTGTATCCTGGGGAGGCAATAGTTTTACATACATACGTTTTTATTACGTGGATAAGAGCAATACGAATGATTAGGGACACAGAATTTAGCCATACATATGGCTGTGTTTTTCGGGCTGAGCACATACTCACAGTTAATGTATTTGTATATATGCGAATGCATGTGTTTCCTAATAATAAATATCTTATATGTTAAATATTAATTATCCTAGTTCCAAGTTAACAGCCATGTACATTAACGCATTAAGTTTTTCAACCACTAACCAAATCAACATACGAGAATATAAATCAAACAACACATACTTTTAAAATTGTCGTGAAGCAAAGGTTTTTTTTGTTTTTTTTGAGAACAAAATTTAATTCAACGATCTAATTCATTATGATCGATAATTTTCTGCGATTGTCTCGTAAGGTTTTCGATTTCAAGTGTGTACCATTCCGCTTGTTTAGTGACGAAAAATGCACGGCATCTTCCTTCTACATTTACGACATTGACAAAAACACACAGGAGGTGGCAATCGAATGGTGGCAAGTCCTGGGTGTAAGACGAATGTGGTAGTTACTGCGGCCCATCAAATTTTTTCACTTTCTGTACCTCGGGCAGTGCGGTCTTCTGTCGACTAATGCGGGGTATGTTTCTCTTAAAATTGCATACATTCGATCCATTTGGTTGCAGTATAGTTCGGAGTTTAATGCCCTACCTTCTGGTGCCAATTGAAAGTGGATAACACCTTCGCAATTCCACCAAACACACAGCATCACCTTTGCCTCAAAGCTTTTGCGTATGACCACAGCTTCTGCAGATTGGCCACGGGTTAACCATTTATTTGACTTGTTATGATTGGTAGATGCCCTTTGCGTTGCACGTTGCAATTAGTCGACAGAACAAAATATCTTTATTCGTATTGGGCATTTAGGGTCGACAAAAAGTGCACCGTATCAATAAAATCTCAACGCACAATCTTACACCAACGATGTTATATATATATAATAATGACAACTATTTAACTTTTATTTTTGATAGTTTTATAAATCTAAAGTTTACCAATCTAAAAGACGAAATAAAATTTTGCCCTCCTTAATAGTTTAAGTAAATTTTTAGTCAGGGAATTATACTGCTTTATTCAACCGTAGTTAATGCAGAGTTTGAAATACAGTTTACTTAACTAGTATACAGCCTGTCCTATTCGGATCTCGCAAACGGTAAGAGTTAGCGAATTGACAAAATTGAACAAAATCTGTGTGACGTTAGGGCCTGCTTTTTTAAGAACAAAAATCTAAAAAAGTTGAATGATACGCGTGCTACAGAATAAAAAAATCACAGATTTTGTCTCGCTTATTTAATGTAAAAAGTACCGAAATGGTATTGTGACATTAAGAAGGTATATTTTTACATACAATTCAAATATGGTATTGGAACCAAAGTATATTTTACGTGATTCCAAATTTTTATATAAAATTATACTCTTATTTTAAATGCAAATCGTAGGTCGATTTGATTGTATATCAAAAATAGCATAATTTTCTGATTTAAATAATGTATAACACTATCAAAAGATGAAGTATCCGACGTGCACTGATGAGGACTATTCAGTCCGAAACAGCTGTCTGTACGTGAGGAATGCCCGGAACTGTACAATCAGACGTGTTGTATGTGGTCAGAGGTGTATGTATATATTTTTAAATATATTTTTCATATACCTCATCTTTTGAACGTACGTGCCGGCTATTGGCAGAAATCTCTTTTTGAGGTATAACACTGTGACTGAAAAATTAACAGGAAGAATGGGTCAAAGCATAATTCTACATAGCGATTTACTATTAGTAAAGCACTTCACAAATTACACCAAATGCTCAAAAAGTGGTTCATTATTATTGATAACTGAGGTCTTCTTCAATATACGAGTCCGGTTACTAAGGTACGTTTGTGCGACACACCGCTTGCGTCGCTCCGATCAGGTTGAAATTGGCACGCATCTTAAATGTGCGTAGGTGGCTATTGTCATTGCCTTAGGGTCGTACAACGGGTGTAGTGACAGCCGCACAATGTCAGTTCCGATCTAAACATACTCCAAGTTCCAAATGCGAGCTGTCATTCGTTTTTTGCTTGCTAATAATGAAACACCTACCGAAATTCATAAAACCAATATTGAAGACTTACGGAGAAGGCGTTATGAATCGAAAACAAAATAGTTAAAACAGTTCAAAAGTGGACGCACAGCTCTGAACGATGATCCCGAGGTGTGCAAAAAACCATCAACAACAAAAACGGATGAGAATCAATTAAAGCTTGATACGCTGATTCGAGAAGATCGTCGGTTGAACTTGCTCTACTAACCTAAAAGTTCTGTTCGTCAAATCGTATCTGAATTAGGCTATCGAAAAGTATCCGTGAGATGGGTACCAAAACTGTTGACCAATCAACACAAAATGCAACGAATGGCGGCGGCAATGGAGCTTTTAACGCGCTATCGTCAGGAAAACGGATTTCTAGAGTCTATAGTTACAGGAGATGAACCGTAGGTACACCACCATATCCCAGAATCAAAAAAGGACTCGATGACGTGGAAGCATCCGAGTTGACCAATACAGAAAAAAATTCAGTTCAGCAGTCTGCAAAAAAGACAATGGCAACTGTGTTCTGGGATATGCAAGGCATTTTGCTCATAGAGGTTTAGCACCCTGAAAGCGACAATCAACAGCGATATTTATTGTCAAATTCTCGGCAGAAATGAAGAGAAAGGTTGACGAAAGGAATCAAGTTGTTGCATGACAATGCAAGACTGCACACCTCAAAGGCCTCAGAAAGGCTTCAGAAACATAATTGGGAAGTTATTGTACATCCACCCCATAGTCCAGATCTGGCTCCTTCTGATTTTCATTTATATGGGCTGTCGAAAGCTCATTTGCCGGGTAAAAGGTTTAAAGACGACGGCGAAGTTCAAGAGGAAGTACGGCAGTATTTTAAAAGGTTGGATCGCACCTTTTACGAAGAGGGTTTACACAAGCTTGTGCCTCGCTGGGATAAGTGCCTTAACATTGGCGATTTAGTTGAAAAGTAGCTAATAGTTCACGCTTTTACTTAGTGTACATATATTTGGTTAATATAAATAAAGTAATCTGTCTCTAATTCACAAATGTACCTTAGTAACCGGACATTCCTCGTATAAACTACATTCATTCCTGCATTTCAATTTCACGAAACTCTTTAGCGAATGGAAGCACGTTGTTAAATCTAATTACCTCTGATGAGTCTTAAAAAGTAGTAGTTTTGCTTCCCTTAAGAAAAATAGTGATTTGCTAGCTAAGAAGAAGTCATGCACGAATGCTCCTAATATACTTTAGCAAAGTTTCATAAGCGACCCATTATGTACACAATCCTACCTTAAAGGGAAACAGTATAAATCCGCTTCTCAAATTGCTACATAAAGAACGTAGTAAGAGTTACATTTGCATACATCTGCGGGCGAAGTTATGAAAACCGTTAAAGTTCACGTTTAAATTCCGACGTCGCTCTTACGTTTCGTGCTCCACCCACATAAGCGTGCACGGGAACTGTGCCGTACAGCCGGTCATTAGCTCTCTCCCTCATGGTGAATTTCACAGCGTTGAAAGAATCCTGTTAGGTGTGTAAATGGATTCTTCCATCTGCCTACACGCGCACCCGTTCTGTTTCGGCTAGAATTGTTAAAATGTTCGGCGCTTTCATACACGATGACGTCGTATCGACGAATTTTGAAGGGTTCTACACGTTGTTTGCATAAAGTGGATATTAATCAATAATATCCATTGTTTTCGACAGTTCCGATGACATTCAGAAATCGCCTGGTAATATAATTTAGGATCATTTGCTGAAGCTTCCGGGAAATCGGCCGCTCTCCTTGGCAACAAGTTTCGGTTTCCGTCCGTGGGTGGCTGAAAAAGCAATCAATTATTATTAAAGTAACGTCTGGAAACGTTGATTTTGCTGGTTATTTATTAGATTATGAATAAAGTTAAATGATAAATATATATATCTCGGAGCCATCTTGTAGTAGAGTGGTTGCAAGCAAAATTGATTTCTCTCAGCTATTTTTGGATATATTTGTCAACAGTCGATTAATATACAGTACGTTCCTGAATTTGATCCTCCAAAATTTCTACAATGCTTCTCAACTTTAATACTAAATTGTCCTACGCATCCATTAATACAATGAGCATGTAAAGGTTGGAATAAATTCATTTAAAATTCAGCTGCTTTTTTCTCGAAGAAATGCTCGGACGTATCGATTTTTGATTTTAGTTGCCGTTTTTCTGAATGATTATTTCACGTATACAGGATGACTCAAAAACATGTTATGACAGCTCGCTTATTTTTTTAAAATAAAAATATCTTTTTTTATTTCATTTTTAAATCCTGAACATATTTTATGTATCATGTCCTATACCTGAATTCAACCGAGAAAAATGTAGAACGCCAAAAAATTCAACCAAACTTAAATACTTATGCAAATAAAACCTTGAATTGAGTCATATTGTTGACAGTGACTCATATCTTAAGTCCCTTTGTCTTATCAAAACTTATTACTTGCTTATTACCATAAGTTCTTTTTGTAATGGTACGTCTCAATGAAAGAGTGCGAATAGAGATACTGATGATGATTGGTTTTAGGAACAGGATGCGCACCCAAAAGGAATTTTACGAAATGTTTAATGTCCAGTATCCTCACAGAGAGCCAATATGTCAATCTACTGTCAGCAAGACAGAAAAAGATATCGTGATTTAGGTCACGTCTGTGATAATTAAACGAAAGATCGCTTTACGGTATCATAAGATAAAGAGCTAAATGTATTACTAGCTGTTAAAAAAGACCACCATAAGCCTAGCCGCAGTATTGTTGTGGAAAATCAGATCTGGCAGACATCCCGTCCTAAAGTATCTAAAGGAAAATAAATGGCATCCTTACAAAGTCCAGTTGGTTCATGAACTAAATGAAGATGACCACGACAGATGACTTGATTTTTGCGTGATACTCATAAATTTGTGAAATAACGAGCCACAGTTTTCAAAACGAATTGTATTTTCGGTTGAGGCACGCTTTTGTCTCAATGGAGGTGTAAATAGGTAAAACTATCGGTATTGGGATACTGAAAATCCCCGCTGGAAAATGTCATACCCAGTACCCTCAAAAAGTTAATGTTTGAGCCGGCAGTGGGGCCCTTTTCCTTTGATGGGAATCTAAACGGCGACAGATATTTAGAATTTTTAGAAGATGACGTAGTACCATGTCTTGCCACTTTATACCTCGATCCAGATGATCCTGACACAGCAAACGATTCCCAATGGTATCAGCAAGATGGAGCTCCTGTCTATTACACTCGTCCTGTGTTTGGGTACCTCAACACGGTTTTCCCTGAACCATGGATTCGTCGACTGGGTCCAATTGAGTGGTCGGCCAGATCTTCAGATTTGACCTCTTTAAATTATATTCTGTCGGGTTATCGTAAGTGTAAGGTTTACGTTAACCGACCAAACAATTCCGAAGACTTAAAGAATAGGATAAGAGACGATTGATAGAACCTAACGTAGTTAATAACGTTTTGCAGGAATTTCAATATCGTCTCGGATACTGCCTCGAAGTTGGTGGAAGTCATTTCCAACATTTGATAAAAAAATACATTTTTTATTGCGTTTTACTACTTCTTCTAAATAAATAATATGTTAGTGTTTCAAGTTACAGTGCATTTTTTTCGAAAACAGTTGAATTCAGGTATAGGACATGATACATAAAATATGTTTAGAATTCAATGTAGAATTTACATTTCCATTAAAAAAAGTGAGCTGGCATAACATGTTTTTGGGTCACCTGTGTACATGAAATCAACATCAGAAAAATGGCACCTAAAATCAAAAATCGACGGATCCGAGCATTTCCTCAAGAATAAAACACCTGCATTTTAAATGTACATTTAAAACTAAATATATATAACAGATAATGATGCTAGTGAGAGACAAATTATTAATTTAATCTCTCACCGCAACGTGTGACGCTGTTTCGCTATTTTTAAATCTACGAATTTGAACAGCAATCATTGTTCTATTTTTCGCAGTATAGCAGACCCGTCTATCGACATCGGAAAACTGGTAATGTATTAAAATTGAATTTAATATTGCTATGTGTGAAGGCGGACATTTCGCCGTATCACGGCTAATCAGCGCACCTATGATAAGAGTATTTTTTGTGTCAATTTATGCTTGTTTAGTTGACATGATAAAATATATATACAAAAATTGTATACAAATTGTAGATTTTATCTAGACAAGAATCCAAATAATCGAAGAAGAAATAAATGTATTAGGAAGATTTTAAATGGAGAACAATCTTTCTTCTTATTCAAAGTCACCAAATCAAAAAAAAATATTTTTACAATTTTTTTGCTTACAATGCTTTATTATTATTCCTTTTTCCTTTATCCGCTTTAAATTCCATTATACCATTTCCGGTTTTTTCCCACTTACTTAATGTAACACGTACATTGCACAACATTTAACCTGAACTTTCTTTCTTAGTCGTTCCTTGCTTATTTAACTTTAATTTAAGTTGCATTACATTAAATTAGCATTGTCGTTTTACCCTGGTCTCGGAGATCTCGCTATTCGTAGAGGACCACCTTATCTAATATCAATGATTCGCTTAATAAGCTTAAAATAGGGTGCCGTGCGCTACCTTTAGCGAGGTAAATTGCGAATATTTGTTCTGTTAAAGAGAAGTCCCGGCATAATCGATGCTAGAATTTCATCCCATCGAGGGTGAAGGAGGACTTTAAATAGGGCTATTTATAGTATTCCATAAATATCTTACATTAAAAGGGAAAACGAACATTTTGGCGAATGTTAAAAATAAACTTTTTACGCAATAACAGCATAAATTTAGACTTGGCTTTTTTATCATGGAAATTCTAAAATCAAGCAAAAGACTAGGCTAGGTACATTTTTACCTTTTTACCAAAATATACTAAGTTGAAGCAAGTTGTAAAGGATATGAGAAATCGTATCAGTAAAAATGGGCATTGGAGTTCATTCCCTAGTTAATTGCTTTGAATACATTCCTACCTTTTAAAAATCTTATCAAATATTTATGGAATATATTTCTGTTTGTTACTTTAACCGGGCTAGTGGCGTAGTCGCTTAGCGAGTCGCATACTCCGCTCGAAGTCATTAGTTCGAATCCGGGTACCGTTCTCAGAGTAAGGTTTTCTGTAGTTTTCCTTGCTCTTTTGGAAAATACTGAGAGCCGAGATCTTAAAACGTTCGAGGGGGCAGGCGTAATAATAATAACTCATAGCCGCCACTAACGCTGTGTATTTGGCTTCATTCTGTTGGAGATAGGTACGAATTATTATTATTAACGTGACAGATTGTAGTCTTTTTAGTTGCTGAAATACTTATCCAAAGTTTTTCAGTCACTGAGGTGTAAAAGGTATTTTTTGTTTAGTTCAACTTTTATAGGGTTTACCGACAGTGAATGAATAATTTCATTCATTTTGCATGAAAAGCAAAATATTGAAATATTGAGCAAATAATGAAAAGAATTCTAAGAATCAAACTGTCATTTCTAGATATTTTGTTAGCAATACTGTAATTTTTTACTTTCGCTCATTCGCTAAATTACATATATCAATATTTTATGTGGACATGGTTTAAATTGTGTAACATAAATGCAACAGCCAACTGAAGCAAATGTATTATTATTGCTTACGTTATTAATTTATAGTAGTGATGCTATTCATCAGAACGACAATTGCTTAAATGGCACTAACAGCCCTGTGAGGTAATTAGGACGCTCTAATGATGGAGGGAAACCACTTCACGAGCCAGGAGGTACTTCTTGTATACATCAACGTATAGATATACATATATATGTATGCACATATACATATGTAGATATAAAGATAATAATAACGTTTGTTCCAAAAACTACATATATAGAAAGAAAGTACATTGTTGAAGCTAGTTAGAAAAGTATTAAATACTAATTTGCAGAATTATTAATAGGTAATTTATTATAATAATACTTGCGACCCTTGTATGACCATGACCATGTGCCGCTGATAACAAATAATAATATTTTGTTTGGAAAATTTTGCTTTATATTTATAGGTAAAACAAATAATATCATATATATATATATATTTAAAAATGTTAAAAAGGAATTACGTTTAAAAACGTCTCCACATGAATCCCTGTCTCCCACCGAATATTATTCTGATTGCTTGTTTTCGCAAGAGAGTACTCGCTGAACTTCAGTTGAGTTACTCCAATAATAAAAAGTTCTAACAGTTTCAATATTGAAATGCATGCATAGGAACTCTTTCTCAATTGTCTATGCTTTTGACAAGGTGTTGCAAAAATAATAAATTTGAGGAGGATTCTTCTTATTCTTCCCTTATCCCATCATCCCCTTAGGGTGTCGGAACGGAGGTCCAGTCTTTTCTTGCTTCTTGCGAGCTTTTTCATTTCAATAATGGACTCTACTAGTTCCTATCTCTTCAATCTTTTGTAGCCATTTTTTGTCTGGGTCATCTCCTTTTTCTCCTCTGCTGTAATTCTAATTCTGTTATACTTCTTAATAGTAAAAACAAAAAATACCCTTACCACCTCGATTAGTGAAGAACTTCGGATACGTATCAGGAGTTCTTCACTAATCGAGGTGGTAAAGGTATTCTTTATTTTTACTATTTTAAGCCACCGTATTCTATTATTTGTATTTTATATTCTTCTTAATATTCTTTCTTTTTTATTATATGGTCGAATCGTGGCAAATGTTTCCTCTCAAAAAATGTCATTATTTCTTCTTGTTTCAGTTGTTTTTCACTTCCGATATACATATTTTGCCCGATTAGGTCAAATTCTTCGTGCGACACCCTACTCTGCCGTCTACTTTGCAAGATACCAGTATTAATAATATGACTTAGACAGTATTGAAGAATATTACTTATGTATAATGTGGTGCTTTTACGCTTAAGATCTGAATGACTTATAAATATAAAATATACACATTAAAACGTATAGATCAATTCATGTTCAAAAGGCGTTATTTGTTAACTGTTTACATGAACATGAATTCAACACATTCGACAGAAGGACTATCCTTCTTAGGACGCAACCAAATAATAAAGTACTACCCGCACCGTTTGCATAGAATTCCATGTATCATACAACAGTTTTTATGAGCGGGGGTTTTGGCTAAAGTTTGAAGCGGCATACACGTTTTAATATGAATAAAGTTAAAACTTTCGTAACAGGTAGACTTCAAAGTTTTGGGTGCATGGAATTATTTATACATCTAAGCTTAGTAGGTGGTTAAAAACGCAAAGTCGTAAATCTCCAAGATTATAAGTATCCTTACCCAACTTCAGACCTCTAAACAGTCCCAATATTACCCTTCTTGCTGCGAATTTAACTTAGAAGAATTTTATTAGGTACTACTTTAGTTTAGTTTGGTTCTGTTAAATAATATAATTAATTTAAGCTAGAATCTTGTTTCAGAATAATACTTTTGGGATGGCAGTTAGACTTGCTATTTGGGATAAATTCGTGATATTTATTTCATAGTTGTTTTCGTACTGAAAGAATTGTAAATATCTTAATACCTTTATTTTTTCTTAACAGGAATCAATTGATTTAAAGAGGACATCAATGAAATTATAATAATTTTTTTAAAGATATAGTTCTTCTTCCCATTAAAGAAAAACTCTAACCTGTAAATATTACATTGCTGATCCTTTTTAACACTCTTCTGTGAACATACGTCAAGTATCAAGTACTGTTACCTAGAGCCTGGTCCACACTAATAAATATTTGCTTTGTTCGTTGAATTTAACGAACGTTTTGTTGCACACACAGTTTGTCTACACTAATAAAATAGTCACGAACATGTTTACGCCGTGCCTTGTAAGCGGCAAAAAGAAATGAGTTTGTTTTTGTTAGCCGCGTACTCCACACCAACATAAATTTTCACTTCCAATTATTGTCAAGCACAACATACAACGCAAATATTTTCTGGTGTGAATTTGGCTTAATGTATAATTTGTTCCAGATCAGCAGACCGCATTGCAGCTGCATAAAAGTATATAATACTGTGCAGAACTTATCGTCCATTTCTATAGAGTTTCATACGTAAAAGTTATAAAATGCATAATTAACTTAAATTAATAACTAAGATTTTCATTTCAATTTCGTTTCATTCTTTGGGTGGTATTAACATGAACTTACATCGAACCGTGGTACAGTGGGGCCTCAAAAATCTATTACTTCTTTATTTATTTATTTAGATTTGTGAAATTTGGTATGTATGTCAGGGGAGGTTTGCTATAGGTATATAATTTACCGCTATATTTTTAGCTAACAAAAGTAAACAATAATTGAAGCTAACTATGTTGTATATGCTTTCGCAGAAAAATAGATTGACTTATTGCATCTTTTTAGTTTAAGGAATCTTGTAAAAGGATGTATTAAGAAAGGATTTAATACTATTGTTGCTAAATGAAAAAGCTAGGAAATATGTAATCTAAACCAGAGGTAAGATGTCTTATTAATTAACTACTAATAAATGTTAAGATACAATCTTATTACTAAATGGGAAAATATAAGATTTCAATTACAAAAATAAAGATAAGATATTTTAGCAATATTCAGCTTCATTGTCGAGTTGCTTCACTTTTCTTAGCCATCAGTAGATGCTCAATGTATATATGGATCTGAAATATAAAGTACGTATTAGTAAATCTTGGAAAAGATTTTCATTAATACTGGCTCTTGAACATTTTCGGGCACGATGCGATGTGTACTGCCCGTAATTTTTATTTCATGATTCCTGGGCATATTTACTGTATAAAGTTCCGCTGTTTTAAATGTAAATTCTCCAAATTTCTGAGGGTTTATCACTTTACCGCAAGCCATGGTAAATAATATGAAGTCTGTATATTAACTCTTCACAGATGTACAACCAGAATTAGTCGAGGTCTATCTATAATTAGGCCTAACTCACTACGAAACTTTCCATGGATGAGTTGCTTTTTCATTTGTTTCTCTCGCTACTGTTCTTCTATCGTTTGCAGGCCAGCTTTTAAACGGTAAATTGTAGGAAATACTAAGAATCATTTCCATAATTCACGCATGTAATGTGGAAATTTAAAAACATTTAAGTATGTTTTCTAGTTAACTTTGAATTTAACACGCTCAAGATGATTCATGTTACTTAATATAATATGGTTGCCTAAAACGAAACAATAACTGATGAGATGTACAACCAAGAGTTGGGTTTACATATTGCCCTTCTGTATTAATATTGATACCTAAAACATAAGAAATATTTTCAAATTGATGATCCTATCTAATTATTTTTACTGGTTGTATTTGTTATATCTGTGCGTTAATTATAATATCGATATCCATATAGGACAACTAAATATTCTTTAAGTAGAGTAATTGCGGTGAGTAAACGTACAGACGAATATTCTGGAGATATGCGGTTCTTATCTGATTGCATATGTCATTATCATTTATTAGAGACCACACTGAAAAAAGTCCTGGTAAAATCGCATAGACTTTACTTCAGCCAGGACGTAAATTTTACAGTATCCTTTATGTATTTTAAGTTTTACTACTTGGGTGTAACAAAATTACAGGTAACTCCTAAAAATACCTATAAATGGGAATACTACATCAGAAAATGTAAAATAAATACTTTATTGGTACTGTATTTTCAATAAATTTATTATTATTACTGTAGACATTT
>JARFOC010072410.1:0-15983 GCA_031763485.1 Osmoderma eremita | reverse complement strand
TATGAATGCGCGGCAGATGTTGACAAATCTAAAGGAAAACAATTCTCAACTTATCCTAAATAAATAGTTACGAAACAATAAAATAATATTTTAGAAGAAAAGAATTGTTTTTCTGATACACGGTGAGTGTAACAAATTTTATTTTTTAGTTTTTTATTTTTCATAACAATTTATATATTTTGAAATAAATATTCCTACAAGGCAATTAGAACATCTGGTGAAATTGTAAGTTGCTTCACTTTATAAACAAAAATAAACATTAATGCACTAATGAAAGATATTGATGTTAAAGCTGCACGCACAATACAAAACTAGATTCTGATTGTAAAACTTAAAAAGAAAACCAGAAAACGATGAAAGGTTTTAATGATATAAAATTAAAATTCTAATCTAATTCGAAAACAATAATGAATGCTATGACGAACCACGAACTGCGATGACTATGAGTGCGTTCAAGAAATAAATATTAACGCTTACGTAAAAAGGTAACATTTTCAATTTAGCAACAGTTCAAATAGTTCTGTCCGTGCCAAACAGTACCCACACCTTCATTTGTAGAACGCACTACGGGTTCACGGAAAAAACGACAACGGACAACCAAATGACGTGATCGAGTTTAAACTTGCACTGAACGCGTACTACAATATCCACTTGCCGTCCCTCCATGTTCCGTGCTTCGTGTGTTACCATACCAAACGCTACGTTGTTAGTCTCATTACTTAATTTACATACCTCGTATACTTTCACAAAATTTCATTGCTTTGTCACTCTGAAACCCTGCCTGATAGAAAAATTCTGAAAATAGATATGAAATAAGTGTAAAAAGTACTACCAAGTTCACCGACTTTACCTCGTGGAACAAAATAAATCTGAAATTTTATTGACGAGTGTAATCAGTTAACAAAAATACACAAAACCAAGTACATGTTTGTGATGTAAAAATATTATATGTGTTGGGACACAACGTTCAAATAAACAGTGAAGCAGTGTCCACTCAGTTCCTTAATTCAAATTCACACGTCATGGGAGAAAAACAAATTCCTTCAAATCAATAGTCATGTTATAGAAATATACTAGCATTTCTTCATAACGGGAAGAGGACCAACGAACCAGAGGAGTCTATAGGCACATCTAATTCGTCATCTTTGATGCTGTTTTGGGCAACTAAAATATGATACAAAAAAAAATCAAACGAAAGTATATCTTAGCAAACACATTTCTTAAATAAATATGCTCAGAATTATTGTTACCTTGAAAACGTGTAGCACCAAAGATTTGTAAAGTCTTCTTTTCCAAATCCCTAAGATTTTTAAAAATCTTCCCATCTCCGGTTCTTTTCTGCTCCAACTTTAATTGAGCAGCATTCTCCCTGGTTTTTGATTTTATATCTGTTCAAGCCTTCATTTAATAAATAACAATTAATAATGGGATATGTGTAGTATAAAATAATAGGATATGGTGGCCTGAAAACTAAACAATAAATACTCTTACCACCTCAATGAGTGGAAGACTCTAAATAAGTATTTCGGCAAATAAGTTGCCATCCTCAGTGGAATCTACAAATGACAATAATGTTAGACGTAGTACCCTAGTATCCTGTTTATGAGTAGTTTTGAGGCTGAATCTAAAAAGGCTTCCAAATGTTTCCCGAGTGATTGGATCTGATATACAAATGATGTTTCCGCAATATTTGATATAAATTCTTATAACTTGAACAACTTCGTAAATGAATTTAATTCAAAATTCAAAACCATCAATTTTGCATTAGAAATAAAAGAATAATAATGAACTTCCATTTTCAGATACCCTCGTAATTAGAAATAAGGATAGATTAGAATTCGACGTATAACTGATTTATAATAGCGGATTCAAATCATATTCAGTATAAAGCAGCTAGCTTTAAGTTTCGAGTACATCGCTTGTTAAGTTTTCCACTGACAAAGGCCAGGTATAAAACAAAAGTAGTTTACATCATACCAATCGCTGAATACAATTGTTTTCAGAAGGATATGATAAACAATCTGGCCTAGAAACATAAACAAAAATTGTTGGTGAAAACATGTACAACTCCGATACCTCAAAGTTATCAAGGCACTCAATTTGTTAAACTACCATAATTTACACATCGCGTACAAGGCGAATAAATAACCTTTTTCGGAAATGCCAAAGATAAAATTGAGGCACATCCGAAATCAGGAATATATGAAATAGTACATGATGCGGAGCTGCAAAATCATTCTAAATACAATAGGGGTATCTAACAAACTAACCCTAATCTGGGTCCCGAGTCACTCCCTCATTCAAGGCAATCAGACAGCCGACGGGGTATTTCAGGGTCGAGAACCGGCAATTCGCACATCAACTTCGATAGTCAAACGATAAATTTGTTTCTGGTTAAAACAGAAAGTATTCCAATTTTGAAGCAATTCTCCTGGTTTGAAACGTGCGAAAGAGTGCATTTCACTCGATCATGTCAGAAGTGAAGAATTATTAAAACTTGATTGTAAAACGGTCAAAATAATTGCTTCTGTGTTTACAGTTCACTGCAGATTCAGAAAACACCTACACAGAATCGGGTTAGGACAAAGAAACAGTAAAGCAAGTTATGTGCCGCTGTCCTGCGGCCACCCGAATCAGGTACTCCATTTTTGGGAAAGAAATTACTTTCCTAGCTGACCTGAAAAAATCCTCATTGAACAAGATTCTGAGCTGCCTCAAGGGCCTGCACTTGTTTGATGAACCCTAGGATGGCATCCACTCTACAATAGGACCTAGTGGCCAAAGTAGAAGGGATGATTGATCGAACAAGGCGGATAACATCTCTACAACCAGTAATCAAGTAATAAATTCGCATTACACTCTGTCCAATTAAATCTCTACATATCTGTCACCTTTATGACATATTAATGTCTGTAAGTACAACAACCAATAGGTATGGAAGTTTTAGGTGCTTCATTCAAGTGTTCAAAAAACGTACAAAAAAATCTAAAATATATATCCGAGGGCTTATTAAACTAGTTTTTCCTAAGTTAAAATTAATTTTTCCCAAGTTAAAGCTGATTTTTCTTTTGATGAATCTACATAGAATACAGAATTGCATTAAAAATAAAATTTATGTAATTTTATTACTTAAAACATAGGTTACTGTGGCCCTATTTAATAAATAGTAACTTAGCAGCGAGTAGTGTAAATTGTCAAACTGTTTTCTTGCATGTAGTATATGTGAAAATATGCTCTATTATAGTAAACAGGTTATCGGTCAAGTTTGTAATTTAGGCGTAGATATACAATATACATATTTATTTTAGAATTAACAACTTCTCTTATATATATATAGTTACACCCATAATTTCAAACAACATTTCAATTAGCTTACATATTTCAATACAAAAACAACATGCATACAATACAATAAATAAACGTAACATTATAATTAATACTACCCACAACAACACCGTTTTAGCGTTTTTTTTTGCGTTTGGAATGTAGCAACGCATTTTAGCTTAACCAATAGCAAACTTCTGTGATTCTTTAAACGAAAATCGTAATTATTTGAAATGTCAAAAAAGCATTTGGTGTAACAACATGCATTCACGTTAACATGTGTCCGAAAATGAAATTGAAAATCTCGTGGACAAAAGTAAAGTCGAACACCAGAAACTAGAGCGGAAGGAACAGGAGAGCGAGTCATGCACATCTTCTATTGAGATTCCAGAAACAGGTACACTGCCCTGGAGGTTACGACCAGGCAAGACAGTGGCAACACAGGCAACATTTTTGCAGCGATGCAACAGCTCGGACTGCGCAACGTCAGAAGGGAACCCTGTCTGGTACTCAGCTCAGGGGATTGAGAAAGCACAAGAAAATAGCAGCAGGAACATGGACGGAGCAAAACCCTTCACGCCGAGAAAATCATGAAAAATCTACGATAAGAGACAAATATCAGACCATTAAGGATGGGGAAAGGAAAAACTCAAGGCGGGAGACGTAAGTCAGACCACTCAGGGTAGAAAAGGGAGGGCCGAAGGCAAAAGGAGCCCTCTGAAGGACGCCGCCGCAAGTCTCGAGGAAACCTAAACGGAGAGCGGTGATTTACAGACACCATTTGGACACTACCCTGAATCAAGAGTAGGCGGATCTGATTCATGAACTAGTCGTGATTGCAATGGATGATGCCCCAGTGGACGCACCAACCCACAGCAATTTACGAATAGCATTTTTAGTGGAGGAGTCCTATGGATGACCTGCCACAATGAAGCTATAAAAACCTGGCTCATACCAATGGTGGCCTCCTTCACGAATCTTTAGGAGGGCGCGAACTTATCTACGGTTGAATTCAAGAACCTTACAAAAAGGCCAAGAGTGTTAACTATGATTTCGTGTAAGGAGGAAACTGATGAGTCTGTCAGAACACGTTTAGAGAAACAAAGGCCAACCTTGCGCATGGAAGGCTGGCTGCTGCTCAGTAAAACAGTGGAGAATGATGGTACATTCTCCATTGACGAGGCCTCTTTTAGGCCTTGACAAAAAACCAGTATCGGGCTTTCTTTAAGCTTGTGAGAGTTGCTTTCAAAGTTCTAAGAGCAGTTGATGGCTAAGATAAGAGTAACGAACCTCTAGCATAACAAGGCAGCCTCGACAGTCCTTGCTATGGCAATGGAGAATTTTGACGTTGCCCTAGGTAACCAGGGACAAAGTAATGTGTCTGGGTGGCATCGCTTGTGAACTGGTGTATATTGGTTAAAAATAGACAAAAAGACTGATGTTTACAAATTTCTGTTGCAGAGACTTGGTCGCCGTCAAAATAAGGTCTGAGGACAAGCATATATTGAGGGACTTGATTGTCGGATCGGCATATCTACCGTATGATAACGCTGGCCTATCTCCAACCCGGGAAGTGGAAGAGTTGGTGGTGAGTAGCAGAGCTAATGAATCGCAACACATCAACAACTGAGATATCAATGCACACCATATTACCTGGGAAAGCTCAAATACCAATCCAATAGGTTAATCTTTACTACAATTTATTACGGCAAATAATTTAGACATAGTAAGGGAGTCAAAACCTGAGACGATACGTATGTTGGCCAAGAGATCCCATGGAAAACACAGGGAGTAGAACTAAGAATGATGTACTGGACGTACATTACGGTGGTTAGACCCATGATTACATATGCATCCTTGGTATGGTATATTTAACAGGAATTTCGAGGTGGAAATCTCCGATCAGAAAAGCGAAGGTAGGACCATCGTCTGCGCACGAGGGCCCAGAACCTACCCTGGCAGTGTCTAAAAACACAGCACGAGGACAGATACGGAAATGGGTCCAAGAACAACACAAATAATACTAGAAAAAAGTATAACCAGGCATAGTCATGGTAAAACCTTTATTAAGGAGCCATCAGTAATGAAGGCTGACTAACTTCTAACTCTAAGTAGGAATATCCTTCGTACAGTGATAGCTCCCCTGACAGTATACTGCGCATTCAAGGGACACGGACAGAAAAGTGGGATTGAAATTGAGGATCCAAACTGTAGTCTGTGTAAAGGGCAATAGAGACTGCATACCATATCTTATGTAAACGCAAGGGTTTAGACTCTAGAAGACAGGTAATCTTTGGGAAACCAAAAAATGAGAAAAAAAGATTATATAGACTAATCAGTCAAGGACATGTACAGATTGATACAGGGCACAAGGATATGAAAATGGGTGGTAAGCATATGGGTACAAAAATGGAAAATAAATCTAAACAGCCAAGAGGCTGAAGTGTTTCCGGAGACTTATGTCAGACGGCTCCCATAAGGAAAAGGAACACTTTTCGACCAATTTCTAAACTCTAAATAGGAAAATAGAGCTACTAAAGTATTCGAAAGTAATTCTCAATTCAGGGTTGAGCTTTTTGCAAGAAAAACAATATGACGTAAATGGAGCAACAGTACACTTTCAGGTCCTCCACGGTACAGCATATTACAGTTATGTAGATCTTCACAATAGATTAAAAATACATGCGGGATACAAGTGGATATCAAAGGAACAGTTTTGCCAATGTAGAGATCTGAAATATAAAATCTTTGAAAGTTTGGGATGTTATCTGATTTCATGTCAAAATTATAATTTATAACTAAACTCATTAATATTTTATTCTTTGATAAATTAATTTCGCTTTTTTATTAATTAATAATAATAAAAAAACACAAAAAAAAATTTAAGCTATTCGTGATGATGTTTATGTTTTGAAAAACCGGAAAAAAGTAATTATAAAATTACAAATTAGAGAGATATTTGCAAGTCAGATAAGTAATCGTCGTTAATGATTGACGTACTATAAATATGAGTAATAAAGGTGAGATATGACAAAAGGTCAAATTTAGTAATTGCCCTCATAAAAAGGCGATACCGAAAAAAACAAGAAAATCACATGTAATGATATTATTCGACATGACCTTATACATGCATGTACATAGACGCCACGCCGTTGATGCATATCTCATACATGTTAAATTATATAACAAGTCTGAAAAGAAATTAAAAAAAATCTATTCAATTATGTTTATATTATATTATTATAAATTATGATACCATAAAAAATATGGATACAAAAATTAGACGTCCGTCTAATTAGCTGACAACAAAAAATTTACAGGTGGAACAAAAGGAAATATGTAACGTATGGTTCAAACGGTGTATAGATTTACGTCGGCACAATTGGAGGTTATGTTTGATTAAATTATAGATTTCAAAATTTTCCAATTCCTTATTCCATTAGAGTGCAACTATAATTATGTCGTAATTATAAGGTATTCATTTACACTGAGACCCATCAGCGTAATTTGAGAATATTATGATGATGTCAGTCATGTATTTACGACATTTTAATTATCTTGGGCTTAGGCTTGCGTATTTCAAGATTATACGGGGTGAGTTTTTTCAGATGTTTAGCATGGGAATCTGGGAAACCAGCGGAGATAGGAAGACGATCGAATGGGAAAAGAATTGCAGTTTTACGAGCTCAATCGAATAAGCATTATGTTTTTCCGAAAAAATGCACGACTAACTTGATATTTTGAAAAAGCTGTTTTTTTGTTATTTCGTTTAGTGTCTGTAGCTCTGTTATTATTGACTTCAGAAAGAAAGTGTAAAGGAGAAAGCTGTAGGTAAATATGTACTAAATAAATAATCGATTTTTTTATACTAAACCTGTAATTTTGAGGTAGGGGATATCCTTGTACTTTGGGACAGCTTGTACTTTGAGACGATCGTCTATTTTGAAACACAAATCAAATAAACCGCCAAATATAGATAAAATGAAACTATAATTTCACTAGATATCACCACATGTTCAGCAGTGTGTATTCAACGGTTTAACCTATTTGATTACATGTCATAAGTTGTGTTTTTGCAAGCAGGTGTATTTGTTATCTATATCCTTCCGCTTCCAGGAAAGATATGTACGTCATTTATTCACGTTTCTCTGTCTAACGTGTAATTGTTTACATCTTTGTAAGTTTATTTTATACATTGGAATATATATTAACCCATTAACTAAAAGAGAATGACGGAAAGTAATGTGGATGTGCAACGTTTGTACTTTGAGACATAAAAAAGACCCCGAAGTTATATATCCTATATATCTACACATATATACTTGAAGTTCTGCACGTTTATATAATTTATTACAGATGCCAGGAAGTCAACAAAATGTAAAGAGGTCCAAACCAGTAGGCGCAAATATGATAGCTGAAGCTGTTTCAGAAAATCATTTTAAGCTAAGAGGAGCATGCAAACAATATAACGTAAGCAAATCTACACTCCAGATATTTACAAAACCACAGAGAAGTAGGACATGATACCTTCGTATATAACGCTGCGCAGGATGTTAAATTAGTTTTTAGCGCTGAACAAGAGAAGGAGCTAGAAAGCTATTTGGCCGAAAGTGCAAAGATGTACTATGACCTATCAACTACACAACTAAAAGAGCTTGCCTTCAATTATCCCAATGCAAATAACGTGAAAGTTCCAACGTCTTGGGAAAATAATAAAATGGCAGGGAAAGAGTGGCTTAGGTATATCTTTCGAAGGCATCCTAATCTTGTCTTGAGACAACCGTAAGCTAGAAGCTTAGCTCACTCAACAGTCTTTAATACAGACAATGTCCCTACATTTTTTGACAAACTGCAACAGGTAATGGAAAGGTACCAATTTTCTCCAAAAAATATCTTTAATTTAGATGAAACAGGGATCTCTACTGTCCACAATCCTGTTAAGGTAGTAAGAACAAAAGGGGTAAAGCAAATTGCTGACATGTGTTAATGCACTTGGTAATTCAGTTCCTCCACCTTTCGTCTTCCAACGCGTATATTTTAAAGACCATATGTTGAAAGGTGTACGAACAGGAAGCGTTAGAAGTGCAAATGCAAGTGGCTGGTCCAATAGTACAATATTTGTAGAATATTTACACCATTTTATAGATCATACTCAAGTAAGTAAGGAAAATAGAGCTTTACTTATAATAGATAATCACGAAAGTCATATTTCCATTCAGGCGTTAGATTTGGTTAAAGAATCGGGAATAATTATGCTTACATATCCTCCAGCCAATTACGCTTGAATGCCTCCACTCCACCATTATCGTTGGAACGATGTCCTCCTAAGGCCGCTTTTAGTGGTCCAAACCTGTGGAAATCACACGGCAATAGTTCAGGACTGTATGATGGGTGTTGAAGGGTCTGCCAGAACATTTCCTTCAATTTCAGGCGCGTTTGATTTGCCGTACAGGGCCGGGCATGGTCGTGTAGCAAAATGACGTTCCTGGCAAGTTGTCCTCGTCTTTTGCTCCAATGAGCGACCTTCACTTGGTCCAAGAAAGAGCAGTAATAAGCAGCATTAACTGTTCTCGGGTCATGAAGGAAATCCAACAAGGGAACTCCTTTTGAACTTAAACTAGTCCTGGATCGAGGATCGTGGGTTTGCATTTCGTTTCGTCAGTTCGTTTCTGGAGTTCCTTTCGGTTTATTCGCTATATCAAGTGATCTTCGTCCGACCACGACGGGACAGCGGTGCATTCTCGACCTCCGGACATAACTAAGCTCCTTTCGATCCACCCAGGACACACAATGTTCGTCTCCGTTTGACCGCGACAAGACAACATCTGGTCTTCGTCCGACCAGGACAAGACCCGGAGCTCTTCCTCTCTGTTCAGGACAGAACCAACCATTCGTCTACGCCCGATTACGACAAGACAGTGTGGTTTTTTATTATAAGCACGAATTTCAATCTGTTACACGTGTTAGTGTCAATCCAACACGTTCCTTGACTGTCGTAGTATGCCAATAATAGTCCATCAACGTACTTACATCTTACCAGTATCAAGTATATAATATCACCCATGTGTTGCTAAAATTTAGCGGGGCCATAACTCTTAAAGCGCTGAACAATAGTTATCATGAATACTTAAACCGATGCATTCTGGGAATACAGGTAAATGGTCAAGTATATAAACAAACATGTTTAGGTATAAAACGGTGTACTTTACTCAAAATAATCATGTAAAAATATTTATTTAAAAATAAAAATTTGTTTCCTGTGAAAAAAATAATATGCAAGTACCAGTATAGCAAATATTTTCATACACTTGCGCGTTTATCGATGTATGTCATTGACATGAACAATTCGTGTTATCTAAACAAACCTTAAACAATATTTTCTTTTTATTAATGTTCGTCTCTCGTTTCGTAGCAGGTTTTCAGACTACATACACGCTGAGGCTTTTTTTCCCGTAAGCATTATTGTCAATCAGGATAGTTACCAATTTATAACAACTTTTTTCAAACTCATTAAGTTTTCTCTTATTTGCAATTACATTCCTTTCGGGTAGAAGTCATTAAAAACTCATTTGCAAATAAAATTGAACACACCAACAACCTAGAACATTCGAATGGTACTGACCTTTGGAAATACGTCGTTCAGAAACCAGAAATAGAAAGAAAAAAAAACTAGTCAAAAAGAAAAAAAAGTGAATTATGAAGTGGTGAAAATAATCATTACAATAAATATTCCTTGTTTAGTTCAATTCCATAGCGTCAGTGATTTAATTACTTGATTTAAAAACATACATATATACTGTAATATTTGAAAATATGACGTTATAAGGTTACGTTAGAACTTACGTCAATATGTGACAATAACAAACACTACATACGTGATCTATAATTTGTGATCTATATGTGATCTATAATTACTTATTGATATAATATTGACTGATTCGATATTAAATTAGACTGATGTAAATAGGGAACTTCGGATTAACAATTAAAATTTAATAATTGATTCTGATGCATATAAAAATATAATTTCGATTATAAAAACCGAAAGCTGATTTTGAAATTGTTACTTTATAAAAAAAATTACAAGAATTTGAACAATGTCATATTTTAATTTATAAATACCTTAATTGCCCTTGTAAGTATGTATGTACGTAAAGTGTCTTCCCTTCCTGTTCTCTATTCCCTAATTCTTTTTGTCTTACCTCAAAACACTTGTTCTTTCTTGTAATCTTGGGTTACTCATTTGAATACTCATTTGATGCAAGGATGTCATCCGCCTGGTTCGGTTGATCGTGCCTTCAACTTCGGCCACTAGGTCCTGTTGTAGAGCGGATGCCATTATAGAGTTTATCAAAAGTCCAGGCCCTTGAGGTAGCCCAGAATCTTGTTCAATGAGGAATTTGTTAGGTAAGCTAGAGAAGTAGGTAATATCTTTTCCAAAGATGGAGTACCTGATATGGGTAGCCGCAGAAGTAATTATTTTGACCCTTTCACCATCAAGTTTTAGTAATTCTCCGGTGAAATGCACTTCTTCGTATGTACCAAACCAGGAAAATTACTCTAAAATTGGAGTACTTTCAGTTTTAACCAGAATTTTTTTTAAAAGTGACGTTAACAAAAGAGGGAGAAGAAATTCTTCAAACGCAAGAAAGAAATATGACCGAGAAATACGGCAAGATTTGAAGGGGGAAATGGTGGTAGGAGTTATAAAAATGCAAATGGTGAAATAGTTGGGACACATATACAGGAAGAGACGAGAGGAGCAAGTGCGAGCAATAAGTGAATGGCAATTGGGGGGAAAGAGAGTACGAGGAAGGCCAAAGACTAAATGGAAGAAAGAAGTAGAAGAAAACTTAAGAGACGCGGGATAAGAACAAGATGGAGGACGATTGTCGAAGATAGAAAAGGAAATGGAAGGAAGTAGCAGTCAAAGTGAAGGAGAGCGCCTGTGTGTTGTAGGAGATTTGGCCATAGAGGATCTGGAAAGCTTCCTTATGGAAGCGGCGAAGCTTCGTTAGCGGTGTGGTGCCATATATATGTTGCAATGTTACAAAATGCTAAATTTAATGTCTAATGAATTTTAATAATAATATATTTAATAAATTTGGATTCCTTGTATTTATGTCAAGTTGACACAAACCGGGCAGCTTCTGAATAACAATTAACTGATACTTGCTAAATTAAATTGTAAGTACAATCAAAAATTATAACCTATTAAAATAATATCGAAAAACCTAAAGATGTCTTGAAAATATAATTCAGAAATGTTACTTTCACAAACAATGCGTACAAATAATTTTGATTAATGAATTAAATTTGCAAATACCTTAAGCTACCCCTTTGTCAGGTGCGTTCATGTACCACCCATATTCTATCTATAATGCTGTTTCTCGTCCAACTGCTCTAATACTTCTTTTCCCACCACTTTTAAAACAACTCATAAACTTTTTCTTTCACCTTTTGACTTATTAATTTTTTTTTTCGTTGCTCCCATTGCCATCTCAAATATCCCTGTCATCACTACCACGGCATCCTATTATTATGTATTGTACCGCGACGTAACTGGTATGTCGACGGTTTCCAAACTATACTAGCAGCATACGGCCTTCCCGGTCGGCCTCAAGACTCTATGGCAGCAACTTGACCTAGGTTAATTCCACTGGCGCATCATTCTTCGCCTGTTGGACCCGCGATGTGGTGTGTGAAATTTCTCCAAAACTCTTCTCTTGTGTGGTGTTGTGTGATATGTAATTGTTTATGTTAATTTACAAGAGATAAAAACAATAAAGTATTCTTTGATTTAGTAACATTTTTATGGCCATTAATTGTCGCTGGCTGAACTCATATTACCCTTACTCCCTACAAATCAGAGACCGTCTTTACCGATTGAGTCTCGAATATTAATGGAAACTCTAATATTAAATTCAAATACCAATCGTATAAGTGGCAGTCCCGCGCGTATTAACAATTAAACAATTAAACAATTTGATGGTAGCGACAGCGTCCCTGGTACACGAACCTAATATGATAGCAATGAATAACTTTTTGGTGTCGATCGCTCATATATGATCCGCAACATTGATCCTCAAATACTGTACCTTTCTAACTTATACCATGCCAGCGAGTCTGGTATAGCAACCCAGTGTAATCGGAATTCTTTGGAAATCCGAGAGCGAGGCCGGGCTTGCTACTCTAGTAACAGACCTAATAAAGAAATTTAAATTCATGTTTGCTGTTGTGTGACATTTGGAATTGACGTTAATCAGAAGTCACAGTTGATACGTTGCATTATATTAATAACTATAACTTGATTTGAATTCATTCTTCTCTTTAAAATAATTTTAATTAATGCCAAAATGATATTTTTATTACATCCGTTTTGGGAAAATGTCACGTATACCTCAAGTAATAAATTAATTCCCCATATAACACAGTAATTATAATTCAGCATCACGTCTCAAGCTAATTAATTCAAAACTTAATAATAAACAAACAACTACACAATTTAATAGAATCAAAATTGACACGTATTCACAATGTGTATAACTAACAAATCATTCATGAGATCCTACTCTATAACGCACAGCATCTTTATATTTTGTTTGGCTTCGTATTTTTTTTTTGCATTCAAAGTAGAAAAGTATAGTTTTAGGTGATTGATGTACACAAATTGCTTATCTTTTTTCACATCTGAGAATGCGTAGATTAAATGCGTAAGCCGAAATCTTTTTGCGGCACAATTTTATAAAGATATGTTGATATTTTTGGGTGCTATTTTGCATAATATACGAATTCATAATGTCACCGTATTCTAATTCGTTATTATAATTAACCTCGCAACAAGATATTAATTACATTATATTGCGCTACTAGGTGCCGAACCTACAGCCCGCGGGACACATCCGGTCCGACAGCAAAATTTATCCGGCCCGCCAAATGTGTTCCTTAATCTTTAAGATTTAGATTTGGCAATCGACTAAAATATTTAAGAAACCAACAAAATAAATGCGGGAACTGAATTCAAACTTCAAAACTTCAAACTAAATTGCACGTTTAATTGCAGCAGACAATAAATCCTTTGAAGATGCTCAATTTGTTAAATTGAAAGTAATTGAAATAACTTTTCCGGAAACATCCGCGATAGTAAAAGGAACAAACTACTACACAAAAATTTAGAAACATCCGAAGAAAACTTTTTGATAAACTTCATATAAATTAAATCCAATGAAATATTCCAGTTATTGATAAAGATGTCAAAACTACTCTCCCAACAGGCGCTTTCGGTTAAAAAGACACATTTATACAAACCCAAAACCAAAAACACCTTTAAATAAAATCTAGAATATCAAATTAATTGTAAGGACTGCAATAAAATATATACTTAACTTAATAAATAAAAAATACTTAACATATTTCGATCCTTTTCGTTGGTGTACGACATTTTTCTATTACTAATGAACGATAATTGAAGCGTTTGACAGTTTTAAATTTCATGGCTACCTTATTTAATATTGAAATGTGTTCTTGGTCAATAAAACCATAATATCAAAACTTTTTGTCAACATGTAAATACATGGTTGAAATTAGAAAAGAAAACTCTTTTTGACGGTGTCAAAATCCAATATGGCGCCGGTAAGAAATAAGAAAGTTGATGGTGGCCAGAAGGAATCAAAACTTCATATAAAAATTTTGAGTGTACCAGTAGATAGAAGATCAAAAGTGACCTTAATAATATGTTTTTAGTTTTTCTCTGCAAGGCCGAATAGAAGTGCTAGAGGTAAAAGAAGAAAATGGGTTTTTTAGTTTTTTATTTAATCTCGAACGTCACTTGTCACAGGCTTATTTTTTCTTCGGATTCATAACAAACACAAAATTTAGCAACTTTGCCAAATTTAAACCTAACCTCTATCTCCAATAATAAGCGAAAACCCCATGGCGAGGTTCGAAAATGAATCGGCCTGTATAGGAGGCATGCAATATTTAGAAGAAAAATTAAGGGTCATAAATACAGTAAAAATATCACCGTTTTAAAAAACATTAAAATTCAACAAAACAATATTGATTTCAATTCTGTTAAAATTCTTAATAAAGAAATTAATTATCAATCTCGAAATGTCCTAGAAATGATTCAAATTCATGAACATAGCAACTCCCTAAACGACCAAACGGATATTCAATTCCTGTCTAAATCATACAATTTAATTATATAAGAATTGTTGAATAAACACATTTAAAATAAATACCTGTATTTCAAAACATACTATATACATCTTTAAAATAGAGGCACATAAATTGGCCTTACGAGAGGGAAAAAAAATTAGGTTAGGTTAGGTATCCAGTGATATTTCATTCCGCCCCAAATCCCATTAAACCAAAGATGTAGCTGATAATTTTAAAACAAATTGTTTAAACAGTTAGAATGAATTTTTATGTAAGTTCATTTAATTTCAATAAATCAATAAACAGATTTTCATATACAGTCGTGCTGAAGTTTATTCTCTAGTGTAAAATATATTTATTTATAAATTAAAAATAAATTAAAAAAATTCAAAATTAAATTAAAATTAAGTAAATGTTAATAAAAAAATTAAATAACCCAAGGTTATGTTAAATAAATTGTAAAATTTATGTTAATTCAAATAAAACGCTTGAAAAAGGTCAAGGCCAAGACCTTTTTCAAAAGCAACTGGAAATTACAATAAAGCTATTAGTGTATTATAAAGTTATTTTTTTAGTGGTTAATAAATTATTGTTATCAAAATATTTTTATTCTCAGTTTTGAAGTATTTATATTTTACATCATTAATCTATTTGGGAATGAATTATGTTCCACTACTTATTAACTAAATTATTTTGTTTATCTTTACTCAAATTCAACAACTTAACCTGCAAAACATGTGGCTCCAGCAGGACGGAGCAACTTGTCATGCAGCTAGGGAAAGAATGAACCTTTTAAAATGAAAACGAAAGTTGCCACGGCCAGAGTCAGTATAAGATAAATTTCCTCCGGTTTTGGACCGTGTCATATTAGTGATAGGGATCTCCGAGATCCTCTATTTCTACTATGACACCGTCCAAACTCAGACGAAGTTTATCTTATAATGAATCCTTTGCTTACAATGTTTCCCGGGCATTTAATCTCCCGATTTGGTTATGTCATTTGGGCCCCAAGGTTATTCGATTTAACGGCTCCAGACTTCTTTTTATCGCATCTTCCAAAAAATTATGTTTATGCCCACAAACCAATCACTATAGAGCAGCTGCATAACAATATTCGGGAAGGGATTCGAAATATTCCACCCGAAACCTACCAAAAAGTGATGGAACATGTAATTAAGAGGGCTCAGGTTTGTGCAGCTTCCAGAGGCGGGCATTTGATTAAGATGAAAAAAAAATTACATATTTTATTTCATTTTAAAAATATGTAACAAACAAACCAGTCAGTTTTACAGGGTTTGGCAAAACCAATTAAGCAGTTTTGAGGATGATTTTAGTTTCGAAGTTAGTGTTGGATATTTGGGAAAATGATGTCAATGATGTTATAGATAACTCCTTCCACCTCGGCCGCTTGGTCCTATTGTTGAGCGGATGGCATCCTAGAGTTCATCCAACAAGTCCAGGCTCTTGAGGTAGCTCAGAATCTTGTTGTATGAGGAGTT
>JARFOC010072380.1:0-15989 GCA_031763485.1 Osmoderma eremita | reverse complement strand
TTATTATAGAACTACATTGTAAACAGTTGGGTTAATTAATTAAATGTTAATCATTAGTGTAAGTTATAAATGTTTGTTTGTAAACATTAACTGTCATGTTTCCATAACTAACTTATATTAAAATATTTTCAAAAAATCTCCCTTTTTAAAAACACTTTAAAATATCTTAGAAGTTAATGACTTTAGATATGGAGAGTGCTTAATAAAAATGAAAGTACCTAAACTATTCTTTCTTTTTATGATATAAAATACAGGGTGACCCATGTATTTGAGTTTTGACTCGCTCTGTATTCAGTTTTGACAATTTTGAAAAAATGTCACTTTGCTATCAAAATGGGTCAATATAAAAAATCTAAAAGAAACTTTTCAGACTGTGTCGTTTGCAGTATACAAGACCTCGAACACACAATGATTTCCATATAAAATTGACCATAACTAATGAAATGCAATGAAATTGTATATTAGGGGGTGTGAGGTATGAGCTTAATCTAAACCTGAAGTAATATATAGGATATTACATTTAAGAAAACGTATTAATAGGGATTTCACGAGGACTGGCAATCAAACACTTAGCTAATACTATTTAACGATTTAATGACACTAATTTAATAATAATTCACTTGACAACCCTCCTTTCTCTAGCGTCACTGCCCAACTGCTTCTCTCTCGCCTTTTTCTTCCAATCTTGCCAACCCCTATTACTTTACACCAATTCGGCCATTCTGCGAGTAGTTGGTCCCCCAACTACACAGGACTCTTCCTGCTGACTCATATCATATTCCTTAAAGCGTACAGGCAATTTTCTGTCTCGCTGTGGCCTCTGGCATTCCATATGGTGACATTCATCTGTTGCCTCTTCTTCCCCTCTCTCTTCTTTTCCTGGGATCCACGCGTGATCCTCAAATTCCCATTCATCCTCTATACTTCCTTCATCTTTGGTTTCTTCTTGCTCGACTATCTGCTCGGACGCATTAATGTTGAAAGTGGTTTCATGGTCGTTATGCGAATTGTCGTTGTCAGTTTCATCTTCGTCCTCTTCATGATTTCGGTAAATTTTCAACTGAGAAACGTGGGCGAAGGTTGCATAGTAAGGCTTCTCTTCCCTCTTAAGTCGCTCTGTTGGATATATGTTAGCACTAATAACCTCTGTTACAACAAACGGGCCTGGATATTTGAATTGTGTTTTCGTATGTCTGCCATCCGCAATTGGCAACCTCTTAACTGCTACTACATCCCCAACGTTATATCGTTCCGGTTCATACCTTTTCCGGTTATAACCACGTTTCGTAGCTTCTTGATTTCTTTCGGCGTTCCCCTTCATTTCTTGATGGATGTCTTCGCAAGTGTTGGGTCTCCCTTCAGGGCGTTCTGATATCTTGGCTAGTTTGATTTCTTTGAAACCTCGTAGCGTCACCTTGGTCGGATCCCGTATTCGAAACATCAGATTCACTTTGTCGCTCCATAAATGCTTCAAAATCCTGGTTATTACAATCGTTCACTGACATTATTGTCGCCCAATTTCTTAACGTTTCCCGTACACCCGTTTTCGCAATTACAGGATCGTTATTACTCTTCTGAGATTTATTAGGGATTTCACGAGGACTGGCAATCAAACACTTTTTTAATACTATTTAACGATTTAATGACACTAATTTAACTATAATTCACTTTCCAACCCTCAAGCCTCCTTTCTCTGGCGCCACTGCCCAACTCCTTCTATCTCGCCTTTTTCTTCCAGTCTTGCCAACCGCTATTATTTTACACCAGTATGTTTGGCTCATCCTGGTGATATGGAACAGCCTGTATATATGGAAATAATTTTAAAATGATAAGTTTAAAACTTTCTAAAATTTTCGTAAATAACTTTTTTTGATATCTTATATGATAGTAGATATATCGAGCTTTTCCACACTAATGCTTCACCCTGTATATAACATGGGTCTAATATCTATTATTCTAAATCCATTAGAAAGCCATAATTATCCATGAGCAAGAGCCCTTTACTGATAACGTCGATTTCATAGTCACCAATCAAGACGACGTCGTGTTTTTTTTTTGACGAAATCTACTGGTAAAGTTTTAAGGACCCCATTCTATCTGGCAAGCTAGTTAACCGGTTTTAATATCTTTTATCTTCACTAGAATATTTAATTTATAAACGGTATTCGATCCATTACCGTATGTGAGTAACGCACGGTTTTATCATGAACATTAAAAAGCTCAAGTAATTTATTATACAGCGCGATCGCCTAACCAGAAAGACCATTAACAAAGAACCAACGCGTCTGTTTACTGCTCCTTAGCATCTGAACGGCTACCATTCGCATAATAGGGTCGTTAACAAGCACACAATCATATACATCTCGTAATTGTTCCTTAAGGTTTATTGTTTCCATTTTATTAGCAAAAATACTAAACGGTACACAAGAATAGCACGAGTGAAGAAGCAAATTAATTTGCCGGCACTGAAAGAACCAAATGAATGTAGCACCTGAATAAATTTGAATCTCTCGCTTGGTGCAATTATTCATCGGGATTGGCTATTGGGATTTATTAGCCTCCGAGCGCGCAGGATATGCAACCACATCTACAGTCTTTTGGACATTACATACCCTTATTCATAGTTTATCGAATTTAAGGTTACCACTTTTTGTTGTTTATTTTTAACTTTCTAAATTCTATAATAATAATAATTCTAATCAGACTTATATGAACAATATATGAAAGGACAAGATTTAAGTATGTATTTTAGCTAATAAGAATTACAATCATTGGCCGTACTTGACACTATTATGCTATTAAAAAACTTTAAAACAAGTATTAAACGATTGTAAGGAATATGATACTATGCTTTTTTATCTCTCAGAAAAACGTTCTTCACAGTTTAGTGACCATATTACGCAATGAAATAGTTTAAAATCTACTTGTGTTTGATTACTGGAAAGCGTTGGCAGTTATACAGAATTTAATGGCTTAATATGTATATGGAGGTTTTATTTTTCGTATGCAAATATGTGATAAGTTTAAGTAGAAGCGCACTTGACGGAATCTACATACACATTTCTTGCAATTTCGATTCCTTGTATGTATTATTATTGGAATAAATTATTCATCATCAAAATTATATAACATTTCTTTGTATAAATTTATGTTTCTTCTCACTTACACGGTTTAGAACTATAGTTCCCACAATTAAACAACCCATTTTTGACATTTCGTCGCTTCTTGACATGGTTGCCACGCATTGCAAAGCATATCATATTGCTTGACAGATATAGGACAGGCAGGATAAAGACTGATGCACGTCATTGATTGTGAATGACGTCTTATATGGTGTGTTGCTAAAACACGTTTCGAATGACTATTCATTGAATAAATAAATATTAGGTTATGTTATTTATCGTGGATGTTTTCTATTGCATTTATTAAAGTAGCGGTATTCCTATGAAAATACTCTTAACAGGGTGTAAAAGAAATGAGAAAGATATATTGAACATGGTATAAAGTAAAAATTATTTGGTTTTGCAAAAGTTACATAATGAAAACTAATTGAGTATTGTGAGAAATTTTTGACTATTAATAATAACATGGGAGAACATATGAGGGTGAACATGTATAATCAAAAATATGGAAGCATTAATTATGTAGAGGATGCTACGCTAAATTCTTGTAACAAATAAATTCACAGACATTTTTCTTATATTTATTATAGTTTGTTCACTGCTATCACAATCACTCCAGTCACTTTTGCAAAGGAAAATTGAGTGTTGCGTTTGATATATGCGGCGATTCCATCAATTCTTGTCAAGGATCATCTTTTCTCCAACTGAAACCGTTCGTTTTAAAATAATCATCGATATTTACCGCTGCTATATAGGTTATGTTTAAAAGAATACGAAAACTGTCAACATTGAAAGTAAAACGTCCAAATGACAAATGTCAAGTAAGTGAGTTGACAACTTACCTTATCTATGCAACTGGCAGCGCTCTAATTGATGAAATCCTATGCGGACGAAATGCCACTAAATTTGATATCATCACGCATTTTCTGAATGTGAAGTTGTGTTTGGTTGTGTTGGTATGATGTTACCATTATCGCTGGCAAAAGTCGACTGTTTCGTTGCCAGGACCATAAATCAAAATACGGTTACGGTTAATGAGTGAATGACTACAAATATGTACTTCGGAAAGTAAGTGTCCATCTTCAGTAGAAATGCGAGCAAAATTAATTAATATGTTTTCAGCTTAAATAAAATTATATCAAAAATATATTCCACATACCAATACTGAATTTCTTTCCCTGTCAAAAAAAGTTTGATATCAATTTTTTAACACATGACATTCTCTTACATTGTCGTGCATGTTTCTGTATATTTTATAAGAAAAAATTATATTTCATACAAATCTCATTTATTTTGTGATGTGAAACCGATTCTGTTAAAATAGAATTTATTGAAAACACTATCAAATTAATTTCAATAGAATTGAAAACATGTCAGGGATAATTTATGATGTACGCTAATGAATTTGGTAATGGCTGAAACTACAATTGTTGTACGGCAATGACCCTTTTAGTATGTAGTGGCACATATCAATCATTTTTGTTTTCTCTATATTGTTTACACATTATCTGTACACTATACAAACGAATAAAAGATAATTTAGTGTGCACAATGATATGGCGAGGTATTGTAGATATAAATTACAATGAAGCAATGAAGTAAATATCTGTTGATATGGCAACAATACATTTAAGAAAATGATATCGGAAAACAGTATAAGGCCGGTATTACACTATCAAAGATCTTTGACAAATATTTATTGTAAACGGTTTTATAATACAAAGTGAGCAAAAATCCTTGACCGATACATCTACCTTAGCAGCGATTTTCCGTGCGTTATTTCTGCAGTGTGAACTATTTGGTTTGTAACACCGCTAGGGTTGTTGTCAATTACCTGCAGAGATAATATAGTACCGGCAGATGAGGCACTTAACGTTGAAATTGTGTGCCTATCCCTCTGGCGATCTGCGAACCCAACTAAACAGATTACCGCGCCAAATCTCATATATTTCAAACTTGAAAGGATGCATAATGCCAACCAAAATGCTATTCATTCTTCTATACAAGCTCTTTTTCGCATAATGTCATTCACAAAATGATCTGCCCTGACATGGTAGAATGCTAATTTTAACCATAACAAAAATTTTGACCGGTACCTCACGTCCATCTTTCTTAAATACTCTTTATTTATATTGCAGAGTCTTCACAAGGAAAATATGGTGGATGTTTCTCTGCAGAAAGTACCGTCACGACCGACACAGGCTCCAAGAGAAAACTTCAAGATCTTCGAATAGGAGAAAGAATTCTCTCGCTAGACCTGACTACACAGCAATTCGTCTATAGTGAAGTGATACTGTTCCTCGATTGGGATCCGTCTCAACGTAGAGATTTCTTGCAAATCGAACTTCAATCGGGAAGGACTTTAACGTTGACGCCGTCCCACTTATTATTTCAACTAGCCAATGATAACAGTAGCAGAACGATATTCGCGGCGAAATTGGCTGCAGGTGATCGCGTACTAGTGCGTAGTTCGGGAAATCTGGTCGAAGACACCGTAGTGAAAGTGCGTCACGTTATCAAGACTGGCGTTTTTGCACCGCTGACGACGACAGGAACTGTAGTCGTTGACGATATCGTGGCGTCGTGCTACGCGACTGTAGATAGCCAAATGATAGCCCAATGGGCATTCGCGCCAATAAGATTGATGCTTAATTTCAAAAACGGTCTCCATCGGATGTGGACGCTAATCCACAAGCCGGTCCTGGGCTGGTCGGTGGATACTAATGACATTTCAACGGTGCCTTCACGTGGTGTGTATTGGTACGCCGATATATTATATGTGATTGGCGATTATCTAATTCCTTCTCACATATACAAGTGATACACTTTATTGTAAAAGCGTATAGGCCAGTGATAATTTAAAATTAAAAGATGAAAAAAAAATGTTTATATTTCATATTGAAGTGTTACGAAACGATCACTATAAAGTATTGAGAAATTCTAAAAATGTGATTCGACTCTCTAGTACATACTTTTCGTACTTACATAAATTATTTCCCAGTTTATTTCATTTCATTTTAGAAATATTAAAGCGATTTTTTATAGTAAAACAGCTTTAACGATTATTGATTGACAAGTGAGGACAGTTTCTTTTTAAAAGAAAATTTCTTTCTCATCGATTGCAAATGTTCCTTGATATTTACAGTATTCACTATAACTACAGAAATACACTTATTCGATGCATTCATGATATGTAATCGCACGTTAGACACTAGAAGGAAAGGCAGTAAAACGTTACGGCATACAAAGGTAGGCAACCCAATGCTCATCTCATCCTAGTGCGGCATTGCCAAGCGTGCACGCACTGGTATTCATACAGTTATCTAACAATCGATTACACATGCGGTATATTGGTATAATCGCTTAATTATATTATTGTAGTTGTGGCAGAAGCATTATTATTATGTTTCGATGGATACTTGCTAGATATATGTGACTCAATATTTCCTCTAACAATTAAGAACATATAACAATTTGTATGTATTGTACTTTATATGTATATAGGCTATTTTGTATATTGATCAACTAATTAAGTCTGTAAATTATTATTTATGTAATATATCCATTATTTATCGTGATAAATTTATTTGATTAAAGTATTCAAGCAGTAAACTCGAGTGTTTGTTTATATTGTATCCTTTGCTTTATTACCTAACCTATGTATATTAAATAATAAGGATCATCATAAGCAGTAAGAAATTATCTTCTTAATTTAATACAGAGAGATCAAAATTATTTGACTGTGTTGGTGTACCTAAAAAATTGTTAAGAAACTACAGCCATCTTCAGAATTATTTTTAGTCAATCAGTAGCGTCAATAGAGTTGTTTTGTGGTAAGGTAGCGGGTAAAAAGGATTCATTTTTATATAGGAAACTATGGAACGGTACTTATCATGTATGTATTGTTAGTCTGTTAAGAAAGTATGTATTTTATTTACCACTGTAGATGTAAAATAAAAACAGTTCCTAATACGCCAATGACAAATTACAAGTACACGAAACCTTTGACGTAACAAGTGAAAAATATCTACTTATCGAATTACCAACTTACTGAGGGTTTTACGATCACAGTGTATCAAGTAAAACGAGTAATGTATTCAAAAGGTATTTGCACAATGCTCTTGACATTTCACTTTTAGTTTCTTCAAATTATCAAGGCATCCCATTTTCTTTCAAGACTAGAAGGTAACACACACAAACAAATTAAATTAATATTCAGTTACCATAATAAAATTTATTCTATGAAACAATAATTATGTATTCTGTGGCACTATATTGGTTATGGCAATAGGTTTGTTTGATTTGGCCAAAGCGTTATGCAACCAAACGCATGCACAAAAAAAACCCGTGAAGATGTGTATATTTACATTGCCATATTTAACTAAAGCCACCGTTTGCAGCATACATCGTACCGCATATTCTTTCTACTGATGTTTGACAAACTCTTATTTACATATGTATTTACAATATTGTGTAGTATGGGTAATCATAAGACAATAGCTTTGTTCAAACAAAGCATTAGCAATCCTGAAAACGGTCAGGGGTATGCGTACTTTGAAATTTATATTCAAACAAAGAAAAATTTCCAACTCCAATACATACTTGGCTGTTCATACTAAAGCGCTGACTGGTTGCTAATCAATCAGCAACGGTTAGAATAATTCCTGATTTTGGGAGTAATTCTTAGTTGGAAGCCTATGCATTGTGGTTTACTAAAATAGAAGTGTCAAAAATTGCCAAGAAGTTTGAGTTTAGCACATGGTTAGAATTATTATTATTATTGGGTTAAAATATTCTGTTTCTTGTCCCTGTTTATATTTTTATTTCAAGAAGTCAGACATTAAAAGCGTGATTCGAGTCGAGGTAAATTATTTGGCACGTGTAGCAGGGATGATGAGAAGATATTACGGGTACGCAGAAGACAACCAAAGAATGAAAAATTTGTACAGTGAAGCAAATTTCTTCGAATACTTTAGTATTAGAAAGTCTTATATAGCCATCTATAGGATTTCATGTAAATTACTTTCAAATTTTAAGCGTTTAAACAATAAAAAAGAAATCAGTTTGATTTCCAATTAATTGCAAACTGAGTATCCACACTATTCCAACCATCACCAATTCTTTGTTTGAACAAAGCTTATGTATAATAGTCTTTGTTTTTCCTTATACACTTTCAAAAAGAATTCAATCTAGTTGCCTACAACGACAACTAATGTAAGTCACAAATGTCAAAACCACAGCATTATAAGGTAAGCGGCCCATAACAATGTATACCTACAATCAGCTCCAACCATAACGTCTTGCGTCTGACAGAGGTAACTCTAAATCTGTGGCTCTCACAATCACCATCAACAACTATTCCCCTTCTTGATACCGAGCGAATCATTCAAGAGGTATCGGATCGTCAGCAGCGTAGGAATAATATTGTAATTTTTGGTTCTACTTAAGTTGGCTGTAAAAGTAGCAACAACAAGTTGCTATGGATGTTCCAATGGTGAATGGCGTTTGCTATTCGTTAGAAAAAGTAAACACTTCGTTTAAAGTATTCAAACTTAGAAAATTTGATGCTTCCCTTTCCACCCGATGTAGACCGATTAAGGCGTGCTTTTCTAAGGAATCTTTTGTCCACACCATCTTACGCAAAACTTGAGACAGTACCAATCTTTTCGGAATTATCAATGTATAGAGATCGCACTCCAATGCAACTACAAATTCACAAAAATTAACTTGCTGCAGATGATATCCAGTTAATACCAAGTTTTCTTGATTAATACATGCTGCTAGATTTGCACTGACTAAGCCTTTGAGGGTGATCGTTAACCTGGAAATTACAACTTTTTCCTTCTATACAATAAAAGGTAGCAGAGTAAGTCCGGTTTGTAAAAAAGATGATAAAGCAAATGTTGACAGTTACAGATCTATATCAATTATGCCGAACTTTGCTAAGATCTTTAAAGGTATTATTTATTCTTGCTTGCTCCATAGTACCATGTCCTACGTCCCGCCTGCTCAGTATAGTTTTATCCGTGGAAGGCTACAGTCACAAATCTGTTTACCACCCGTCAGTTTATTAACGGACAACTTGATACACAAGACCAAGTCGACGTAATATATACGGATTTCAGTTGAGTTTTTGACATCATTCACCATGAGATATAATTAAGTAAATCGTCAGCATTCGGATTAAGCTCTGCACTGAGAAGACTTCTACAGTCTTGCTTAACCAATATATAGCTTTACATCTTCTATAATGGATATAAATATCTTGAATTCCATCTGTATCTGGTGAAGCTCAAGATTCACATTTAGGGCCAGTTTTATTTGTTCTTTATGTAAACGACCTATTGATATCTCTATCTTGCCCCGTACTGGTTTATGCTGATGACATGAAAATTTATCTACCAATTAAATCTTGGGATGATGTTCTGCATTTACAATACAATTGCAATGTTCGGTCTATAAATTGAAGTTAAATGTTAACAAACTTAACAAAATGAACTACATTGATTCGATATATTTGATACATGGTAGTGATCTTAGAGGGTTGATACTATAAAAGACCTAGATATACTCTTTGATTCTCGGTGTAGTTTTGCTCCACATATTTCTTAATTATGTAATTGTGCTTCAAAAACATTAGATTTCGGTCTTATTCAATGATATATCTATACATAGTTTCGTTGTGAGCAATCTTGAATACGCCTCAATTGTATGGACGGCGCACTACTTATTTTCAAGTAACAATCGAGAAGGTACAGCGTCGTTTTTTGAAATACTTCTCATTCAAAATGGATTGTATATATCCGGGATGAGGTGCAGGTTGTCATTCACTTCCGTGGAGACATGGTTTGGAGTGAAAGACCATCGCAATGTTACTGGATCGAAATTTGTGTTGAAAATCATTCTGGTTATATTAATTCCCCCAATTTACTTTCCTTTATTATAACTTCATTGTGCCTGGTATTTCTTCGCGCTCTTCCTCTACCTTCTCATTGCCTTTCCCTCCTTACTCCAAAGTTCCCCATTAGTAACCATGTGTCGGAATGCAGATGTGCTGCAACAAATCGTTAATGTACAAAACAAAAAGCCCCCTATTGGATCCTTGCAGGATACCAGAAGTAGGAAGGAATTATAATGCACATAGTTAGATCTATAACTCAAACAGGATTCCATAAGTTGCAGAAAGATGCAGTAAGACCAAAGCAGTATAATTTTTCAGGTAAAATCCCGTGGTCAACGCTATCAAAAGCGCTACAAAAGTCAGTGTACACCACATCAATCTAACCACGCCTGTCCAACTCCCCAAAAATGAATTGCGAGATATTGAGAAGGTTATTGATAAGGTTACTAACCGTTGACCGCCCACGAATAAAACCATGCTGATAAGGTGAAATAAAATACTTAAGACGTTCGTAAAGATGGTGAAATAAAAAAATTTCAAAAGCTTCGGCGAAGTTAGACAAAATGGATATGAGCCGGTAATCTTCTGATTTTGAACCCTTTTTATATATCCGAGAGATTCTAGTTTTCTGCCATAATTTTGGGAAAGTCGATGTTTGTACAGATAAATTAATAATAATTGCCATTCAAATCATAAATTCCTATAGTTTTTCAATTTTTTTGCAATAGAACTTATTTATTTACTTAACTAATTTTATTTTTTAATTAAAAAGACCAAGAAGGGTATTTAAAGATCTATATTAATTTTAAAATATAGAAAAATAACAAAACATAGTGCCTTCAAACGCCGTGCATTCGACAAAACACCACGCACATCTGTGTACATTTAAAATGTAACGACACGTATCGATACGGCCTTCGATAGGCCGATACGGCCTTCCTTAGGTCTCCACCAAGGCAGCATGACGTCACCCCAATGTATCGAGGCCTCGTAAGCTAGCTTGCGTTTCACCCTAACTGGCAACCATATGTATCTAAGTTCACTACCCTGTATTCTTTTTTCTTATTCCATAGTAGCAACTTTGTGTACTATCGGTAAAAGTATTACTCTGTGGCTAATATAAATTGTTATACATTAAACTACTTTATTTATTTAATCAACTACGTTCTGTTACAACAGCTTACTCAACAATTGGCCAACAGTTACGTCTTCTGAACCATTGTAATGAATGTTTTGACAAATTAGAATTTGAAACCTTAATAAACCTTAACCGACTTAACAAAGAAAATCCCAAACACTAAAAATCAGAGGGTACATGTAGGTACATAATACTTAAAGATTAGCAACAGTTACGTCTTAAAATTATATTTCTCTCATTATTTCAAACATAATTTTTTTATTGTTTCCATTTCGTAGAATGACTGTTTAGTTGTAATATTAATAGTACAAATAATTTGCAAGCTAATTTGTGGTTTGTAAACACTAATTGCAATAAAATTTTCAACTGACGTAACGCTTTTCCAAATAGCGCCCGACCCATTATTCAGTTTTAGTTATGAATATGTTGCGACATGTAACGAGTCTCTTAATTTAAGTCAAAAGAAAAAAAAACATCATACAATACTTGAAATAATAAACATTACTTATTATACCTATGTACTTACCACTGAGTAATCATAAATCATTCCGAGAGCAACAGGTGCCAATAGATTTGCCAATTCATTACTTTAACCGCAAACAATGGTACCACATTATGTAATGGGAATAACATGTCTTAAGTTCAAGCCTATTTTCTCCACGAACGAGCGATTGTTCTTGGTATTGGGGGTATCCGATCTACATATGTATACAGGCTGTCTACGGTCTTGTGATTTTATTTTCAAGGGGAAATTAAACATCTTAAAATAAGGTCATTAATGGAAAATATCTTAACAAAGTTGCATAATAATTATTTTTAAGTGGTGATTAACTACCATAAAAAAAGGTTTTTAACGCTAAAACGATTGATCAACTGATTGAACTTGTGCAAAGTAAATGTAAACGATAGGCTATTAGTGATTTTTTTACTAAGTAGGCTGATGTCTGTAACTTTTCCCATCTGTCAAGCTGTTTCATTAGTTGTCACTGCATTGCTGGTTTGACGTAAATTTCCTCGAATAAATCCTAACAAGGAAAGTAAAAATGGTCCATCGCACCAATAATGAATACGTTGACATGTTGCTAATTTATGGTGAAGTACGACAGAATTCTGCTGCTGCAAGTCGGTTGTACGCTGATCGGTTTCCTAAGAGGCCAACACCTATTCCACAAAAATTCACCGCTCTATTAATCCGTGCACGAGAAACTGGTGTACTGTGAACACGTCAAGGTCGAGATAGTGATCCTGGCCGACACCAACGAATTTTGGATACCGAAGAAGAAGCCTTAAATCTTGTCGAAGAAGATCCTTCTACTAGTACTCGAAAAATATCTCGCCAAGAAAATGTATCAAATCGAATTGTCTAGCGAACACTGCGCGAGAATCAATTGTATCCTTCCCATGTACAAATAGTACAGGCTTTACAACTTGAAGATCATTCTTTACGTTTACAGTTTTGCCGATGGTTTCCACAAAACCATGTAGAAATTCCAAACTTTTCTTCCACTGTATTGGCGATTGATGAAGCAACGTTTACACGTATCGGCATAAATAACTGTCGTAGTAATCATATTTGGGCTGTGTAAAATCCACATGCTGTTGGTCGTAATCATTTCCAGCATAGATTTTCGATAAACGTTTGGGCCGGACTGGTCAACGGACAACTTATTGGCCCATTTGTGTTGCCAAATCGAACGAATGGATATGATTATCTCTTGTTTTTGCAAAATCATTTGATGGAACTATTGGAGGAAGTTCCTTTAAATGTACGTCGACAAATGTGGTTTCTTCACGATGGCGCACCGCCGCATTTTTATGGTTTAGTTCGCCTACATTTAGATAATGTGTTTGAAAATAAGTGCTTTGGTCGAGGTGGTCCTATGCCTGGCCTCCTCGATCACCCGACCTTAAGCCCCTTGATTTCTACTTATGGCGCGTTATGAAGACCTTAATAATATAATTGATTTAGATGATTTTCGTAACCGCATTGAGGCAGCTGCGGCGACAATTCGACAGCAAGACCAAGGCCTAGTAAATTATGCCAATTCATGGATACGTCGAGCGAGACTTTGCGTTCAACAACACGGCGATAACTTTGAACAACTAGTGTGAAGTGGATTCCATGAAGAACAAAAAAAATGTTTACATTAATATGCTTAATCACCACTTAAAAATAAAATTAAAACTACAAGTGTTTTTTAACATTAATATCTCTCTTATTATGCAACTTTGTTAAGATATTTTTGCGTTAATGACCTCATTTTAGGATGTTTAATCACCCCTTGAAAATAAAATCACAAGACCGTAAACACCGTGTATAAGTAACGCAATATTTTGCGACGCACCATTACGATTGTGCAAAAGTGGGTGCCTACGTCAGCACTGTATTTAAAATTAGTAGTAATAATGAATCGTGTACACCCAAAAACGATATTGTATAAGTTTGTGATAGGTTCATAAGTCATGTGTATTCGAGATAAATGTACGAAGGTTAAACCAATATAAAATAATATTTTTAAAAGTTCTAGCACTGTTTGAGTTTCCGCTAACATTATGC
The DNA here is from genome assembly GCA_031763485.1 of Osmoderma eremita. Classification (NCBI taxonomy): domain Eukaryota; kingdom Metazoa; phylum Arthropoda; class Insecta; order Coleoptera; family Scarabaeidae; genus Osmoderma; species Osmoderma eremita. Next base: position 2,271 of record JARFOC010072380.1, on the reverse strand, counting down.
AAATCCTACCAAACGAAATAACGTAAATAATAAATCAAGATGCTTTCGTTTACTTTATGCAAAATGTATATTTTAACAACCCATCTTATTAAAACCTACCTACTTCATTAACGTTAAGAGTATAGCGTTGGAAACGATAGGGCAATATTTTCCTGTTAGTGATTGGTTGAAACTTGGGGCAACCTTACAATGGTGAAGTTGACACTTTCGAATATTAAATGTATGTTGGATAAATTGAAATATGTGATCAGATTCAAAGATTCATCGCTCAAGAATAACATAAGCAAAGTACCAAAAGCACTTGAAGTAAATAGAGTGTGGCTAGTATTTATAAAAGATACAATCTATGGGTTGTCAGGAAATGTAATTAACGAAAATAGGAAAATTGAAAGGTTGTTGTTTAGTTACACATAGATGAAACTGTACAACCAATTGTTCAAAAATGCAGAAAAATTACTTTTAATTTACGCAAGAAATAGCTAGGCTAGAACAATTAGATAATACCAACGTGATATTATATGCAAATATAAACATTAATGAAAATGTAAATATATACGCAGAAGATAGTGCTTTTGGATCACACAACACAGCTGATTATGCACCGCATTAGTAGCGACAGACATTCTCACGTACAGACAGCTGTTTCGGACTACTACGTCCTCATCAGTGTACGCCGGGGAATGCCTGCAACTTTTTCAGCACGCTCTATACGCATCCACTTTGCAATAGACGTGACCATGAAAAATTATAGGCGACATCTAGCGTAAAGTAGATAGCGTAAAGTAGATAGCGATGATTTTACGAGCAACACAGTCGTAAATCGTTAAAATCTGTGTTGTAATACACTGATGAGGACATAGTAGCTGCTTGTACGTGGGAATGTCTGTCGCCTCTAATGCGGTCCATAATCAGCTGTGTTGTGTGATCCAAAAGCATTATTATTCGTATATATTTACATTTTCATTAACGTTTATATATGCATATATCATGGCGCTATTACATTCTTGCCAGAGGACCGGCCACAAGTAATTTACAGAATTTTAAGACAATTAGACATCATAGAGCGTGCAGCAGGTTCAACACCATAGTTTCTCCGCTTGTAACAGCGCCACGACATAGTCATTCAGAAAGAATAAGACTATATGTCAACATGAGAGCACCAAACAAAGCATTTCTACGAGAAAGGAACGTGACACCCACATTTGATGACCTCATAGCAATCCTAAATGGAGCAACATTATTTAGCAAAATATATCTAATCGATATCATCATCTAATGATACATGAAGAATCAAAATACATAACAATTTTTGCAACTCACCAATCTGTAGATACAAACGCCTATCATTTAGCAACTACACAGCAGCAGAATTATTTCAAAGCACAATTCGTCGGGTGTTAGGGAATATCAAAGGTGTTATAAATTATAGCGATATCTTAATCTTTGGCCGCAGAAAATAACAACATGAGGATGTATTAATGTCTACACTAAAACGTCTCAGTGAAGTAAACCTATAAGATTTACAAACAAAAGTCTGCTTTTCTAAACAAAATCAATCTAAATACTTTGGATATATTAGTATTTCTTCGAATGATGGTGTCCAGCCAGATTCACAGAAAGTCGAAGCTTTCACGAATTTAACACCATCCAAAAATGTCTTTGAAGTATCGGGAATGATAACATTTGAAGGCAAATTTATTTCAAACTTAGCGAATAAAACGTAATGGTTTTCTTTTCGACAAATCAAAGTAAATGTACCTGGAATAAGAAGCAGCAAAAGACATTTGAGTCTTTGAAACAAGAATTAGCAGGTGTTAACAAAGTTGCCTACTTTAACATAAACAAAACAACAAACCTACATGTAGGTGTTGGTCCATATGGTTTTGGTGCGAAGGAACGCCAATAATCACGTATACATACTTGCCTCAGACTATCAAAAATAGAACATATAGAAAAGGAAAATTATTCGGTGGAACGGCGTTTAAATTCCACTGACAATAGGGGCGACTGTAGCTGAGTTCGTTTATTCAAATCCTTTTACTACATATACTCTTCGAGTGTTTATTGCGTTCGTTTGTTGAATTTGGAGGGAATAGAGTTAATTTTTGAGAGTTCGTTTATAATGGAATAGCGTAAGCACTCCGCGACTGGAGATAGTGCACGTAGAGTGACGTAGAGCATGTAGGCATAAATCTCAAACCTTTGTTGAAAAGATGCCACCAGGGGGCGTTTATGAGATAATTTTTGAAATAAAACATAACTGTCAATTAG
>JARFOC010072369.1:0-15989 GCA_031763485.1 Osmoderma eremita | reverse complement strand
ACGCTCCTCCAAAATTCCTCGATTGCACTTCAAATTTCCTATATTGTCGCTCAACTTTAAATGACACTTGTGGACAGCAGAATCGCGTGAAACTTTGCAGGCATAGTTAGCCATATATGCTCAGCACACACTGAAAATTTCAACTGTGCACACCCTCTGGTTCGGTCTCTACGCTCCTCCAAAATTCTTCGACTGCACTTCAAATTTCCTATATTGCCGCTCAACTTTAAATTTTTTGCGACACTTGTGGACAGCAGAATCGCGTGAAGCTTTGCAGGCATAGTTAGCTATATATGCTCAGCACACGCTGAAAATTTCAACGGTGCACACCCTCTGGTAGATTATGATATTCTCCCGTCCATTGGCAGCGGTTAATTGTTTTTGCACTGCATGGCGTAAACACTTTATTGTCTTAGCAATTTTCATTTGTGATACTCCCTGCTTGTATAATAAAATTATCTGTCCTCGTGAAATAAGTATTAAAAAACAAACATAACCGTACAATACATAACTTAAAACCAGTACATAGATTTACAGAAAAAAAGAAAACAATGAATGTGAACTGCATTACCTAGTAGCTAAATTAAAATTATAACAAAACTACAAACGAAAATATAGATAAATGGAAAAAGATCTAATGTCACTTTCAAGGTCTCGCTTTATCCTGAACCCGTTGCTTATGTTTTTTATGATAAATATTTTTTTCACCGGTAGACCATGTACTCACTAACATTTCCGAATCATCAAACTAAATCTTCTTTTCCACTCAACATAATTCTTCCTATACATCCAGACATTCAAATCCTTCGAACGCGAATATTCTCTTACGCTTCGGTTATTTGGGTTACGTCGGGCGATACTCATGTAATTTCTGCGATGCAATTTGCAGAATCGCAACGGTATTTTGCTGCCGTAAAAGTGCACCGTAGCGTTAATATTATTGACGCGATTTTACGAGGGAAAGAGTCGTTAGGGAGCGATATACGAAGAGGTAACGAACTAGTAGTCGACAGGGACCATAAAAGTATTGCCCAGACGGAGGATATATTCCAGGGAATTTATCGACGAACGGCAAACTTATTTTCATATTTTCTCTGTTGAATTGGAATAAAGAATGAATGCATTTTTATCTGGCATTTCCTTAAAAGGAATTTCCTATTTTTTTGTTTTAACATCTTTATTTCCTTCAAGAACAGCCATTAAAGGAATTAATCGTTCACATCCAACATACTATATTTTAGCACACTCCATATATTTCATCTTCTCTGTTTGTTTTTCACACTGCCTTTATTGGACTCAAACTGGACTGTTCGACGATCAGACTCCGATAATCCGCCTTTGATGAGTTTGCGCCCAATTTAGCCGTTTCCTTTTATGGACGGAACAGAATGTGTTGCGTTTAGTTTTCTTTTTTGCTTCGCCCTTTTCTACTTAGGTAACTGTTGCAGAACTGATTTACCGTTTGCACGGTATCCACGCAAGCCTAGCGTTGGTGGTGATATTTTTATCGTGGATACAATCGATTATATTAGGTAGCGATGTGATTTGAGGTTAGTACTGTAAGTGTTCGTTTATGTTTTAACGAAAATGTACTAATTTTCCTAATAATACACTACTAAGTATTAAGTTTTTGAGTTTTTAAGCAGATTTTGAGTCATTAGAGAGTTTGTTCCCCAATTTCATAACCTATAACCTTAAACGTCAAACTAAACTCCATTCACGTTAAAAAAACAGTAGTGGGCGCTGTGATCTGTGGACGTATCGCACAGGAGCAATAAGGATATATTCGGAATTGGCGGCAAATTCAAATTTATTTCACTAGGAACAGCTGATTAAATAGATAATTATAGTTTACAAAAAATCGTTAACTATAACTTTTGGTTATTTTTTTATGCGGGGATTTAAAAACTACGTGTTCCTTTCTATAGCCATATAATGTGTGCAATCTAACAAATTCATGTGTGATCCATCACCTCAAAGAGAAATATAAAGAAACTCGGGTAAATAATAAATAATTTCAATAGTTTATTTGTAAAAAGTGTTATAATTGCATGTACACAACAATCAAATGCTCTTGTCAGTTGTTATCGTTCATTGTTAAAATGTATGAAAACACAAATATTTTACATATTTCCACTTATTTCCTTTTTAACAAAACTGAAATAAACGCATTTGTTAGAAAGTCATTATTAAAAGTCAGATTCCGATGATAGGTCTGAAGATGATCGTGTGTTTGCAGCAATAATCAATTCATCTACTATATCGTCAACTATAGTATCCAGCTCATATATTTTATTTTCTTCTGCAATAGTATGTTTTATGCAATTTGACCATTTCGCAGCTCTTACAATGTCAATCCTTTATTTTCATAAAGTTTTTACTTCTGCTAACTTCAAGGTTTTATTGTTGGCAGCAACATGATGCTTCACTTCTGCCCATACAAGTTCCATTGGGTTTAAATTATATATATTGCTATGTTTCAAAATGCCAACAATATAATTTAGCAATGAATTTTAAATAATAAGAATATTTACAAACTTAGGTTCTGTTGTACATGTCAAATTGACACGAGCCTGGCAGTTTCTGTAAAGTCAATAATTGACAATTGTTAAATTAATATTTTAGTGACTTAATCAAAAATTGTAATTTATCTAAATTATATCAAGAAACCTAAAGATGTGTTTGAAAATATAATTTTGAAATGTTACTTTACCAATAATACGCACATATAATTTAACGAATGGAATAATACCAAATACCTTATAAAATATAACTTGTATATGTGTGATTATGTGTTCTACCCACTTCTCTCTTCTCTGCAACCTCGTCACTCTTTCTTCATCCTTCCAATACTTCCTTCACCTCACTTTCCTTAATACTCTTTTCCTTACTATTTCTCTTTATTTCTGCCCACGAACTTAATTTTATCTGACTTTTCTAATTTTCCATTTTTTTTCTTGTTTTTTATTTTTCCCCGTTACTCTCGCAACCATTCAATATTCCTGTCATCATCACCACGGCAATCCATTATTACTGTATTGTACTGCGTTTTAATTGCATTGTCGAACAGTTTATCCACTATACCGCAGGTACGGCCTTCTTGAGCGCCCTCGTGATTCTGTGGTAGCAACTTGGACTCGATGAATTCCACTGGCGTGTTCTGTGGTGTAGTGTTGTGTGATGTATAATAGTTTGTGTTAATTTACAAGTTATAAGAAACAGTAAAGATTTTTTTTTGATTTAGTAACATTATTTATGCCCATTTCTTGTCGCTAGCTGGACCCCCCCACCCTTACTCTCTACCAAACAGAGACCGTCTTTACCGGTTGAGCCACGGATATTAAAGTATACTTCAATGTTAAATTTCAAATGCTAATCGTATAGGTGGCGGTCTTTCGCTTATTCAATTATCCCAGATGATCGACAATTCGATAGTAGCGATTGCTTCCTGGCTTACAAACCTTTACAATAACACTGAAACGACAAGATGTTGTAAAAACATCATTGCAATATATAATCGTAAAATTGTACGACCATTTTTTATTATCATTTCGTCAATCACATAGTATTGGATTATCGCCTACATATTTTTTTTGTAAGTTCAAGAAGGTCAGCTTTTAAAAATGTATTATCGACAACAATTTCCCTTGAAGGAAGCCACTCAAGTGGTGCGTCTTTTAACCATGATGCATTAGGTAATTTTTGAGCCTTAACGAAGTGGTAGAGAGCATTATCCATTACATTAATGTAGATGGTCCAAGATCTGTAGAATTTTTGGCTATCCACTCTTTCAACACTTCACCGTTCATTTCCTCATGATAGTCACCAGTTTTCTTTAATTCACATAACAGGAGACCATTTTCAACAAACCCCTATGCACTACCAATACGCAAAACAATCAATCGATTAGCTTTGCAGGTGGTTGTTTTAAACCAGTTGCAGTTCCCTCAATAAATGCTTGCCTTGCAACAACTACCGTTGTATCTTTCCAAACTTATTGTTTTGTGTGCCCTGCGTTAGCCCATTATTCATACAAATAATAAATCTTTTTACCTTCTTCACGATACTTTCGAATAGCCTCCATATAACTGTCTTGCCGTTCTATTAATAGAGGGTTTCAACATTTTTCCCACTTAAAACCCAATTGCTTTAAAAATTTCCACAATTTTGTTCGCTTTTTTAATACCATTTTTTCATAAACCTTTTCTTTTCTACTTCAAAAATTTGTTTTTAACATTTCATGAACGTATTTTCACGAGAAACATATTTGGCAACCTTGTGGAACAATAGGCTTGTGTTCTAATGTTTTTTGATCAAAAACATTAGTGTCAAGTGTTGATATTGACGTATTTAATTCCACTTTCGTGTAATTCCTGTTTCCTTTTTTTGTGATTCAACGTCCTCGAATATTATAAATCGCATAATATTCTTGTTATATCAATAGATATTATTAATATTCGATTCACATAATGCCCATGTTGCCATAAATCTTATGCCTGTCCATCATTATTAATCCAAACCATTCCGTTTTTTCTTTAAATAAAAACAGCCCGTGAAATACAAATAAAAAAACACACAAGACCAAAATTGTCAGAGACTTCGCGTGCGGTTATAAATCACGGATTCTCCTATCTTTTTCCATCAACGACAAATTCTACCAGTTCTATCTCCTCCCTCTACCAGTTCTATGCGTTTTTCTTCGATCTCTTCGCCGCGAAAAGATTCCCTCGGGGAAGTACTGTCCGGGAGAGAAGCGAGTTGTCTTACTGACGCCTGCATAGCATTACAATAAGGATGTATCGACTACTGGCGCAAGGGGCGATGACGAAGGCTTTCTTTCATGTTGATTAATCGATATTATCGCCATTTGTCAATGTCATAATAGAAGGAACGGGAGATGCAAGAAATTTGAACGTATGTATGTTGCAGTGTATCAATTTATATTATTTTTGACAGAAAAATGTTGGCAACGCTGATTGGTACGGACAGATGATACAAAGGAAATATTTGCCCAACAATTATGTCTACAAAGCTTTCAGATTTTGCATATATTTTTGTTACTTGCGAATTATTTTGTAAGTAATTCCTTGTTTATTATTATTTTATTATTTTTGTTTGAATTGCCTAACGATCTATCGACGACATCCGAATGCCCGCTTGGTATACGGCGAGCGGGGCTGCCGATGTCGTAGCACCGTTTAGTTGTGCCTCGATGCGCGATGATTGTTTTAATCTATCGTTTTAATCTACGGCATTGTGTTGTATAACGCAAATTCAATGTGAATTCGGTTAAAAAAACCTTCAAAAACCCCTTTTTCAAGGCGAATTGAAGAAATATTTGAAATTAAAACAGTGGAACGGTCTACTCCACAATTTAAATTAATTAATAAAATTAAGGTAAGAATCTTTCATTAATTTATAGTGATTAAACATAGTTAAAAACTAGTAATATCCTTACAAATTTAAAATTTTCGCGTATGAACTTGGGTACATAACTTTAGTTCCGTTTTGTAACGAAGATGTCTTACATTATAAAACACACACATTTCTGTGAGCCGGATCCTCACAAAAGAGCAGCAAAAAGCCTCTTTGTTCGTTTGTCGTAGTTCGCGGCTCTGTTCATAGTCAACTGCGAATAGTATCCGGTTTTGCAGCAGCCGTGTACACCTTTGAATCTATAGAAACTACATGTCAAAGGAGCATTCTTCTGCCTTTACGATGCTGCTTTTTCAGTTTCGTTTTGGTTTATTTATCGCATAAATGCACGAAAATCCTAATAACGATAATATTGTAAAACAACAAACTTCAGAATTTCCATCTTATCCACGCGTAATATGTCAGTCGCTCAAAGAAAATTCACACCATAGTTTTTCTTGTATTGTTTTGAATGGTGTTCGTATAAGAGATTTACGAACTGATTTTATATGAAAAAGTGTGTACCTAAACACATAAACACGGTCTGTGGGAATTCTGGTATGTGCGTTTTAAAATAAGGATATATGGGCGATTTATTATCTATTAATAGAAAATGTTATTTATAAACTCCTACATGTTTGTGTTTATACATTGCAAATGTCATAATTTTGGTTGGATTTATTTTCGGCTTAAACTTCTGGAAGAAATATCAAAAGTTATTAGGAAATAAATCCCGATAAATTATGGCTGTTTAATTATTTTATAGCCTTAAGTTATGTATACAGGCTGTTTTATATCAGAAAGAAAAAGAAAAAAGAACCTCTAGTTATTCGAAGATGTTGAAATTCATTTTCATTTAAAGTATATCCTGTATAATAATAATATAATGAAGTTGTTTAATATCGCTTGTTAAAGTAAGCCGATATTGGTAACCTTGCTGAAAGTAAACTGTTTTTTTTTCTAAGAAACGTTTTTATTTGAAAAAAAATTGGATATTCATTTGAATACGTCTTTTTCCAAACAGTTTTAAACGTGTTACGTAGATTTAGAACGCACGAGATTATAAACGGCTTTGCAAGAACATTTTTGAATGTTTACCATTTGAATGATAAGATAAGTTTATTCGGCAAAATTAGCCAACTGCCCATCTTTCACTTTGCCATTATAGTTGAATCGCCTAACAGATGCAGTAAGCAACACCGCTGTGATGCGAGCACCCGAAATCCCGATTCACACCACCATACATGTGTCACATTAGAATGAATGTCGATAAATTAGTGTTTGACATTACCCCTATAAATCATTTGACATGCAACAACATTAAATTTGTATTTCTCTTTGTAAATACTATCGAATACGAAGTAAAATAATTGTAGTAGTATAAATATATTGTTTATTTATTTTCCAAAATATGTATAGCTTTTTACCAAAACGCAAAACAAATATGACAAATGCAAGGAAATTTGGCAGATTGCTCTATTGTAAGCAAGCCGTCATGAAGCCGTCTGATTGACCAATAATAAACATGATAAAAATATGACGCATTCATATTACACGATTGCCATATAGTTTTCTACTGCATTTGTTGGGCGATTCAACTATAGTTCCGAAAGATAAAGTGATACAAACAATGCCTATTCTTACTAATAAACACCAAGATGGTCACAACACATCTGATTGTCTAGCGACAGACAGATCGCCAGATCAATGACGCCACAATTGCGAAAAGTACAATGAAACCCTCGTAACGTGATATTCACTCTACACGGGGTTGCTCCGGCCAGCTTAGTGAAGACGGCTGGGTTAAGGGGTTGGCGCCACTTCCGTTAGAAATCGTTCTTTCCCCGAGATTCAACGTACGGAAGAACGAGGGTGAATATCGTCCCAGTTAGATATTTCTTACAAAGTTCATTTAAGTAAGACAAACTTTGGTGTATAACTAACGTGTATTGATTTAATTAAATAAGTGAAAAAAACAAGTAAAAGGTTACGATATTATTTAGGTTGACGTTAGCAATGACAGGTTTTGTCGGGGTGAAGCCCCTTTAAAACCATAAAATAAATAGATGGGTGATCACTCAACTTTACAATACCATACAGAGTATAGAGGCTGAAGGCCATTAAATTATCGAACGTAAAATTATTATTGGATATAATCCCTGTATTTCAGGGTGGATTTCCCATAAATATTTATTTACTTTCAAAACTAATGTTCCACAAAAATCCAATAATGCGTGTGACTTCGAACACTTGAAGACTTAAAAAGAAAGAATTTGACTACGAATTCGCCGACGACGGTCGATCCCTGTAGCGATACCCGATAACCGATCGCTATCGACCGTCGCGTCTAATCTATCCACCGCTAGATGGCCTTGCTACCCCCAATCCGCACGGATAATTTATTTTATTTACAAAATACGTTGAATGAAATCGGCACGTTACAAACTGTTTCGGACTACTGATCCCTCATCAGTGTACAACGGATGGGTGGCTGTTGCCCGTTCAGTACTCCGTATCGTCAACTTCGCGTTAGAATGACTCTTCCGTAAAACTTCAGAGACATTTTCATAACAATTTAGTTATCACCTGTCGGTAACTTAGTTATCGCCTGGAGATTACGCCATGAATCCGCTGCTGGGCGGTAGATGTCTCTGGAGTTTTGCGAGAGAGTCATTCTAACGTGAAGTTGACTATACGGCATACTATATGAGTTCCTTTAGCTAGTGATACCCGTGATTCTCAAGGTCATATTACAATTATTGCCTTTTTTAACGACTTTATCCGTTCTAAATTAGAATATTGCCTAGTTGTCTGGCGTCTTTCACTTTAAAAAAATGTTCATGTAATTGTGAGTGTGATGCAAGAGAAATATTTTACAGCCTAAGCCAACCCAGCCATCAGCCAAAAATGTGGTGTAAGAACATACAAATTTATATTTTCTTTGATGTTTTTTCATTCCTTTTTCCGACGATATTATACCAACACGACATCAACCAAAACCTCTTACATACGGGCAGGGTTCCAGATCTACATTTTTATCTTCTTCGCCTTGCAATAACTTATTCATATTTCTCCGTACGTAAGCAAGCTGACCCCTAATTACCTCGTACAGTTGTAGAACTCAAATAAAATAAGCTAGAAGTTTATGTAATTATACCGGCAACCTAGATCTAAGTGCATTTTAAACTAAAAACTAAACCACATGCAGCGCCATCTACCAGCGGCTCAGAGTTTAATCCCACCGAAAGCCGTTGCTAATTTTCCAGCGGACGCCTCCGTGTGCATACTAAATTCAAACGAATATTTAGTATAGGAGTTTGGTACAATTAGAAAACTCATTCCTAGGGGCGAGTTTGAAATATTTGGAATTTAAAAATGAAAATTTGACACTGATTTATGTTGGTACTACTAACTAATTTACTTAACGTGAAAAGCAGAGAATGATCCAAAAAAATCGTAGTAAATTGTGTTATCTTAAGTTGGTTATATTGAATTTCAAATATTTCTAATCATTAGTAAAATTGTTATTATTTTTTGTATTGAATTATATCTGTGTAATAGTTTTGTATTCATAAAATTTCACCAAATATTTTCTTTGTTATTAAACGATTATCTTTTAATATAAAATAATATTTATTATTGATGGCTTTTATGTGATTTGCATTAAATTACCAGTTGGCGGGAAATTCAACTTCACCTCAATCTTTTGTGACTCATTCGGCATGTTGTACATACATAAAAATTAAATTGAATTACACTTACCCCAGTGAGAACTATTGCGTTAAATGGATAGGCAAATTTCGCAGCGATTCTCGCACATTGCCCTCCGCGATTTACCCTTAGGAACGGAACCTGTAAAATGGAGGTGTCACAGTGGGAATTAAGATAATCGGTTTTACTTAAATCTAAATTTAATAGCTAATCTAATTATCGGGAATATGATGAGGTAAATTCGCTTTAAATGCCGGGAAAATTGGTATGACGTAATCAGGGAATTCTATAAAGTTAAATTAGCGAATAATCTCATTAATTTTAAGGTTATGTAGAGATAAATTCAATCGTTTAGGTTTAAATTATCACATCTACTACGTGCGTAGGTTTCTACAGTAATATGTAGATTTAGAGTTGTGAGAATACATCAAAACTATCAGTTTTTTTTACATTTGTCAATATTGACATGTTTGTTATTGATTATACCACAGCTTCCTATGATACACTTGCAGTGATTTTGAAATGACATAAAACAGGAGTACAGTGGATCCAGCTTTCCATATAAAACCATTGAACGGAATTTAAATACAACTAACCTGTATTAAAAAATGAAGTATATAAATAATATATTTAAAAATATATATAAATATACCTCTGAGGTCACACAACACGTCTGATTGTATAGTTCCAGGCATTCCTCACATACAGACAGCTGTTTCGGACTCACCTAGTCCGAGTCGGAGGATGCCTGTCGCTCGTTCAATATTCCGTATCGTTAACCGAACGTTTTAGCACATGTCTTTAAGGAAAATCCCAGAGACATCTAACGCCCAGCCGCGGATTCATGGAACAATCCCAAAAACGGTAACTAAGTTACCAGTCAACTGAGATTCGTGTTAGCGTGTGATCTTATCGGCGTCGATTGACTAAATAAATCAAAGAAAGAAGAACTAGGTGAGTCCGAAACAGCTGTCTGTACGCGAGGAATGCCTGGAACTATACAACCAGACGTGTTGTGTGATCTCAGAGGTATATCTATATATTTTTTTAAATATATTTTTTATATACTTCATTTTTTGAACGTAAGTGCCGGCTATTGGCAGAAATCTTCTTTCTTTAACCTGTATTACTAGTCGCCAATGGTCACATACAAAAAGCACCGTAAGGTGGCGCTCTCTATGAAACGAAAATAATGCCTTGGACTAAAGATACACAACGCCAGTTAGACTGAACGTGGATATTATATTTAGGAAGCCGTGGATTATAGCGAATGGGTTCTTTAGTCTTACATAAGGTCTAATCAAGAATACTCCTTGTCAGTGTTATCTTATGAAAAAAAAAATGTAAGACCAGGAGCAATCAGTGTCAGGAGCAATCAGTGAGCTTGGTTTTAAAGAGCAATACATAAAAATATATTGTACTGGTTGCACTTTGTTTAAACACTTTTTTTGGACTTCTTTAGGCTTTTGCCCGCCCCCCCCAACGCTTTTATTTTTTTCATAGCAGTCTATACGTACATTTTCTTCTTACTGCTGTCTATGGTCTTCTGTTTACTGTCTACTAATTCATGACTTTCTTGATAGAGAATCTCGCCTGATTTTTCAAAAATTAGCATTTTCAATTAAATTTTTGTCATTTGTCGATGTGTTAACTATAGAATAGAATTTACGTTTAGGCATTGACGTTGTCAATTGTATACATACAAATTCGTAGTAAGATACATCATTTGGTGTTTCGTATATGTATTTGTTGTTATGCACATATTTTCAGTATCCAAATACGTAAACAGATGATATGGAAAGTATATTTTGATAATTGAATAGTTCTCTGCACAATGCACGGCGCGATTCTTAGATCATATATGACCCATGCTAAGTTATTTGTTGTTTCATTAATGACGTCACGTTAATAATTTAGATTGTGCGATAAACAAATGCCCAAGAAGTTCACAACATTCACGCCACAAATAGACAACTTAATTAAAGACAAAAGATGTCAAATATCTGGCAATATAAGTTAATGTTTGTACTTTTTTGTAATGTCCTTTTTATTGGAAATTTAATAAATATACTTGTCCTGTAATAGAACTTCTTTTCGTTAAGATTTTCAGTAGTTTGTCTTCTTTAAGATTAGGTTTTGCGGCCCACCAAGTCTACGGTTTTCATGTTTTTGGCCCACCAGTGACTTTGAGTCTGACATGGCTGGTATAGTTGATTCTCGAGGCACAGAACGAAATTTTCTGGCCCCCGGTGTCATGCCATATGTCAGTGAGCGTGCTAGAAACGGCTTAATATTACAAAATATATAGTTTTGTTCTTCTCCTTCTTTCCTTATCCTCTTACATCCTTAGAGTGTCGGATTGGAGGTCCAGTTCTTCCATGCTTCTTTTCCTCCCGATTCTTCGCGAGCCTTTTCATCTCTACCAACGATTTGCCTCCCCTCATTCCCATTTCTTCAATCTTCTGTATCCACTTTCTTCTCGGTCGTCCTATTTTTCTTCCCTTCTTCCCTCCTGATTCCGTTAACTCTCTTAATACTGTATCTCTTTCCTTTCTTATTAGGTGGCAGTTGTTTCCTCTCTATAAATTCCACTATATTCCCTCTTGCTTCAGAGAGTCCCTTATTCTTTCATTTGGTATTCTATCATATCTTGTCTCTTTCCCTCGATGTTTCTTAAGAACATCATTTCCGTCGCATTCAGTTTACCTAAATGTTTTTTATCTGTCGTCCAAGTTTCACTTGCATACGTTAATGTGGGTCTCGCTATAGTGTTGTATACCTTTAATTTTATTTGTTTATCAATTTCTGTTTTGCCTAATATTGTTTTTGTTTAATTGCATAACAGACATTTTTTGTCTTCTGTAGTCTATGTGCTATGTCTGCTTCTATTCTTCCATCTTCTGTTATTACTGAACCCAAGTATTCAAATGCAGTTACTATTTCAATAGTGTCTCCGTCTATGTCTAAAGCCCGTTTGACACGATGCTAGATTTGTCCAATTTTCGTACTATATTCATCATATACTTGACACTATACTAGAAAGTCGAGCTAGTTTACGTCATAGATTTGATCCTATTTTTCTATGCAACTTCCTTACAAGAAATGCAATGCGCATGTGCGAAATATAATGCCAACCCAAATGAAAAAGCTGCAAGTTGTAGAAAATAAACGTGACTCATTGTATTTATAGTCGTATCCGTCAACAGTCGTATCCTTTCTTTCGTCGTATATCATTGCATACCACGTAATAAAAACACTAGAAAAGAATTTTTTTTGAGATTTTATTTCATAATTCATATATATGTATTACAATTTAATTGCAGATGTACATTAACACATTTTTTTTTGCCATGGCACAGCACCAAAAGTATTAAAATAAATTTTAAACTGCTCTCTATTTTCGAGAGCTGTACTGTTTGGTCTCCCTCTGTTATATGTAACACCCTTTAATGTCAAATTATTCCTGTGAATGGCTTCTTTTTCGATTGCTTTATATTCGGGTGATCCTTCAGATTCTGTGATAAGAAAGTTGTGTAACGCACAAGAGGTAAGTGTTATCTGAACGACTTTATCTCGAGCTAGATTTATTGGTCCGAGAAATACTCTAAAACGATTGGCCAAGATTCCAAAGGCATTTTCCACAACACGCCTAGCACGACTAATTCTATAATTAAATATTGTACATTCTTTTGTTTGGTTCTTGAAATGCTGCATCAGCAACAAATACATAAGGGACAGGGTGCTCCATTCCCGGTAGGCATCTTGCATCTGGCAAGTTGAGGGAATTTGCACTTAAAGCAACTTGAAAATCACAGTTTTGAAACACACCACCATCACTAACTCTTCCATTACAGCCAACATCGATATAAAGGAATTTATAATTCGCATCAGCAATGGCTAAAAGGACAATGCTATGTGTTCCCTTGTAATTATAATAATGTGAGCCTGCAGATCGAGGAGCACGGAAAGTAATGTGTTTACCATCAAGGGCTCCAACCGTATTTGGAATGTTCCATTTATGGAAAAATTCATCTGATACTCTTTGCCATTCCTGTGTATTCGAGGGTACCTAATACAAAATAAATTTATATACAAAACTGCTAGGTACTGTATAACAACAGATTTTACCTGTAAATATTTATGTTTTAAAGACTCGTACAGAGCGGTTAATACTTCAGGTATAAATTTTGATATTGCGCTTACAGAAAATCTTGTACTGTATGACAGATTGACAAATGTTTCTCCTGTTGCAAGAAATCTTAGGGTAACGCTTAATTTATCTCTTGCTGAAATTGATGTTCGCATGCTTGTATCCTTTTTGGAAATTTTGTCATTTATCAGTTCCAGCAAGTTATTGAAATGTGTATCTGTCATTCGTAAATAATTCCTAAATGACGCAATGTCCTCATTCAACAATTCCGTAGGCACAAATGAACACGCTCCCAACGAGTTCTGTTCCCTTCGTAATAGCCATTCTCTACTCCATATTTTCTTTTTAAGCTTTTTTGACGATCTTACGTTACTAATTGTTTTTGCAACATTTACTATCTGCAATATCTTCAATAATTGTTGCATTTTCATTACATTCACGCACTCTAGCTCCATTATCAACTTGATCAAGAGAAAAAACACTCCAATTCGTACTTCTACAACTGCTAATGACACATACAACATAAACATAACCTACACCCACAATATACAATGTACTTCAGTTGGCATTGATATACTAATGAAGTTAACGCCAATGTACTATTTGGGAACTACAACTTCATTCCAATCTTCAAGTATAGTAACAAGTATAGTTTCTAGAGTGAAATATTGGATGACAGCTAGCATCGTGTCAAACGGGCTTAAAACACATTCGTGAATTATAATCGCCTACATCTAACTCATATAACGCAATTATGTCTGCCCACGACGCAATTTGTTTGGGTTTTTGTAGACAAACTTGGCTCGCTTTTCTAGTAAATTGTTACTCACTCCTTTTAAAAATGAGGAGGGTCAAACAATAGTACTATTTCTTTGCCTTCTATTTCAATCCCGAAATTCCTATTCTCTTTACCCAACCGTAAATAATAAGACCTTGTATCATCCATCAGGTTCTTTATTGCAGAGACATTAATTGCATGTTGGTCACAAACTGTGGCAACAAGTGTCAAACCTATCTCATGCACGTTTTTTATTATGTCTTTGATATTCCTTTGTAAATCTATAGCACTCATAGTACCACTTGTAAAAAAATATGCAGAGGGTGCTTCCACTTCCTTGCGATTCCACGAATCATAAATACCATGATGTAGTCAGCAATCTGGAGTTTTTTTCCTTCTCCTGTGTTGACAAATCCAATAACCTCGTCATTTTTTCTAGAATACGTAAGCGACGGTTCTGTGCTCATTTCGTCAAATAAAAGCGTACACAATCTTCCAGAGGCATTCATTCTTGAAACAGCTAGCCCAAGACTTTTTAATATGGCTGAATTTATACCACAATTGAAAGGTACTTTATTTAAAAGTTTCATTAGCGTTTTTCGCGAAGGTACTGCAAACACCTGCCTAAAAAGCTTGTAAGCCTTTGGTGCTTTGTTTAAGTAGAGACAGCGCAAATATTTTATTCTCCTTGGTAAACCGACGGCCCTTGGGTTTCTTTCTTTGCATTTGCAATTGTGATATTAAAAAAAAATTAAAGATGTCTCATTCAATCTTGTTTGAAAAAATTCTTCAGATTCTGCATATTTCAATGCTGCCTGAATGCGCTTCTTATTATTAGTCTTTTCAAAAACTAGTCGTCGAGCTATTTTTCTTAGTTTATTCGCAATACTATATAATTTGGACGCTTTTGGAGACAATTGCGAATATTGATTAATGCCAACGTATTTTAAGAGACTTACTTTCCTTCTGAGATCTGGAAATAAAAACCAATTATTTCATTTTATTTGGGATTACACAGCATTATTATTGGGTGTAGTAAAAATAAACGATACTTTACTAAGCGCGCAATTTTCCTAATACTGCTTTACCTGTGCGAAAAGTAGGTGTTCTTGGTGATGCTGGCTTATTTGATCTTTTGGCAGAAGACTGATCCCCAATGCTCCGAATACCAAGAGGAGATCCTAGAACATTTCATGGTAAATATTATTTAAAACCATATATTTATATATAATTTCAATATTTACCTGTCCTTTTTCGAGAGATATTCACAGACACTCTACAAGAAGGTGGTGTATCCCACTTTTCCGTTGAGACTCCAGGTAACGGATTACTTATGATTGAAATATCTACACAATAAAAGAAGCAGTACTTTCAGAGAGAGAAAATATACAATGTAATAATATTATATTATTATTATTATAAATACCAAGGTGCTCAAACACAAGTGTGTATTAATGTTTAGAGAAAGAAGTAAGATTGTCTATCTTACTTAAGGGGGGAGTCTGGTCTAGCTGAGGTTCTGTTCTAATACGTTTGTCTCAAAAATAAAATTAATTGTCATTTACAAAACTTTTGTCACATGTAAAGGTATATTTGAAAGAGGGAAAAAAACCATCGAATTTTTTTTTTGAATTTTATTCATATAGCGGTCGCAAGCCGAGGGTCCGACCAAATCGGCTGTAGTTCTGGAGGTCATGAAATTATCTGAAACATGAAATTCAAAAAGAATTCGTTAAAGTATGAATGTAGAATGCGGATGAACCACGATTTGCAAAAAAAAATGTTGATTGCAAAAATGGCGGACATAAAAAGAAAATTGACCGAAAAAATTGGCTTTAATTTTGCAATAACTTTGTCTTACAATGATAATTTTTCGAAAGTCGAGGTTCATCCGCACAGAAATCTAATTCCCTTTAATTTGAAACTTGAATGAAG
>JARFOC010072358.1:0-15990 GCA_031763485.1 Osmoderma eremita | reverse complement strand
TCGGGCTCCTCTATCTCTACCCCACTCCTCATGAAATCCAAGATGGCGGAAATGTGAATTTAGACCCCCTGTGTAAATCTTATGGGATTTTGTGCCAGAACCAACATAGCTATTCTACTTACGTACTTAGAGCTGTTTACTTATTGAAGTCTTAACGGCATTTTGATTTAGTTGTAGGTATGATAGTAGTTAATATGCTCACGTGGTACTAAAACAAGAAATTCGTCTTTTTGAAATAGAATTGGGAACAAAGGAAATCCAATTATTGCAAATAGAAAAGATAGGACTTAAAAAAATGGGTAATTAACAAAGCATAATAGGACAATACGTACACGGAGATCCTATATTAGCAAATGAGTAACAGTAATTAATAACAATGAGATACTTCAACGCTGGACACAGATAGAAATGTATTATACGTAAGTCAAAGGACACCAGAGCGATCACCATATCATACAGAACCAGTATCAATTATGATCTGATAAGGATATCCTGGTAGATAAAAAAGAGGCTACGCCTTCGCCATCGGCCACAACACCCGACGAACAGCAAACAGGAACTAACTAACTGCTTGTGTCGCACCGTTGCTGCGTGTCCATGTATGTGTGTGCTACCGAATACTTCGACGAGTTTGGAAAAGAGACGGAGGCCGGTAGACCTGCTAGTACTTACTCACTTGCGTACGAAAACCTAAACGGTATCAGCTGGTCCATCATCGTTCTTGTCCGCAACGATCAAGAAGACGACGGACGCGGTTGTAGCGGAGACCACTTTCAATCTCCGTCGCTAAAACTGGAGCATTCCCAGTTTATACACATTGGCGGCTCGGTGCTGGTCTTGGGCAGTGTTCCACCGTACGTCGCATGGTGAACACGTCGCTCGAGTAACGTCGTGTCAGCACCGCACGTGTCTGAGATAAATACGCGAGGAAAAAAGCGCGCGCGACAGCGCGCCCCGTAACACAACCGACTGGGGAAGAAGAGGCTAGAGGGTTACTCGCCTGATCGATCGTCGGTATCTCGGTCGTTTTTGACGAAAAAATCGCGATTCCCAAGAAGGATAAGTTGGAAATTTGTGCGGATGATACATATCGATAAAGAACCCTTCCGAGAAACGACGGGAATTGATCTTATCGGCGAAAACTAAAGCGACGTACAAATAAAGAGTTACTTTATATTAAATAGTTGTATAAACGTTTGTACATTAACACAGATCCGATGCAATAACAAGATACTCAAACAACAAGTGACCTCCTCCCGACAGATTAAAATCCACAGGTGTTTTCTCATCGTACTAAGGTGTGGTTGGTGTGTTTCTCTAACTCAGTTGCGATTTTAATATCCAACATCATCGGAATATAGAAGATCATCTTAACGGACAAGTACTAACATACACAGTGAAGATTTCGCTGGGGTAAAAGGAACAATCTATAACTTAAATTACTTCACAACCTGCATTTGAGAAGTTACAAGAAGATTCCGATCATCATATTAGTTATTTTACTATAAATAAATTCGTCAATGTGCTACGCCATTATTTATACACTTTTACGTATCTAATACAACGATATTTCCAGTGTATTGAGGATTATTAAAAAGAATAAAGGAGAATTCAAATTCGAAAATTGCATGAAATGTTTGTGACTTCGACCAAAAACTACGAAGATGATGTGCTTAACCTGTACTGTTCCTAACATTATTATTAGGCCGACATCTTCATGTTATGACCGTGTGCGAATTAGTCAAACGATTATTGTGTTTCTAATACCAAAACCTCAGCAACGTCAAAAACTCGTGTTATAACTTTTTGTGTGGTAGAAAAACGAACTTTGTTAGCAACAACGCGCAATACAAAGTTGATATTATTACGAAGAGACACAGTACAAACTTTTTTTTTTGGATGTCCTGCAGGATAGGATAGCCACAACCAGGATAGAATAAGGTTAGTACGTTTCTGTATAGAATCTTTTTCAACGCAACCCTTATTAAATTATATAATTAATACGCTAAACAAAAAACCGAAAATATAAATTAAAATAAAAAAAATTTATTAAACGAATATACAGATAGTTCTATGAAAGGGGAGCGGTTTGAGTTTAAACCGATTCTATTTGTTTCTTTTTTGAATTTCTAATTAAGAAAAGAATATTTACCCAGTAGAAATAAACCAAAAGGTATAGCAAAAATTGCGAACACATACGAAAAGAAATACTTAATTACTATATTTTGATTAATTATTACAAAACTCTTTTGTAATAAAATAAAGGTTAACAAGTTCAAGCTAAAACCCTCAAAGAAAAATTGGACGACATCTTTCGGAACCACAATATATCCATTTCGATAAACAGACAATATTTCTAACAGCTAATTTTTCAAGTCGTAACACTCCTTCTACAAAATATTCCCAAAAACCCTACACCCTACATTAATGGAAATTGGAAGTCGCTGTGGTAATAAGAAGGAACCATATTAACATTCCCTATATTTCTTAAATTATACAGTGCATCCTAACACGTAAATGTCAATTTAGGAAATAAGCTCTTGATATGAGGTCCCCAATTAAACCCACTGTCTATTCGGTGCAATTATTTGGTGAAGTTATACTTGAAACTCGTCCATTCGATTTTGGACATGACGTGAAACAAATAGCTTCCATTAATCTTCAGCTCATAGTTGAATCAATACGCGGTTTTATCGGTGTTAAAATACAAAATGTTAGTATAGTGTTGTCAAATCATTTATCCCGGCAAAATTTGTGCTTTTTTAATAGTATTTTTAGATGTGATATAGGTTACAAAGATTGCATCATCTGTACACATAAGAATTATATTATCTTGGGGAGATAGATCATTTAGAAAAATTATAAACAGCACTGGTGTAGTAACTGAACCTTGTATGACATCTTTGTGGAATTCCTAGAGGGTGGATCATTTGAAATTTACCTCAACGACTTCCCAGCGAGCATCAAGATAAGTTAGTTATTAAATACAAGGTAATATAGTTGAAATGTGAATAAAGTAGCTGCAATCAAATTATAAAAATTTATTACATTCATTTATAGCAATTTCGACTATGGAATAATGCTAAATTGAATTCATTCCAACCAACTTAAAGATAAATACACTTTAGTACATCATAATGTAGTAGGGAGTATCAAATATTGTTTGTTAATAATTGCACGCACTCTGTCGTCAATTAGTTGAAACCAAGGTAACCCAATTTATTATTAATCACTTTCATTTATCATTTTACTGTTCTATTTGTGTTGTGTTGGGGTTTTAATCAATTATTGACGACCAGTTCAATGTGGTTATGATTGCTTCATTTTAACTCCAAGTTCTTCCTAACATTGTTTTCCAAATTGTTGTTACTGAAGTTGCAAATAAGTTAACGTATCAACTAGTATTAACAAAGTGAATAAATGTCTGTTTAATTTTAAGATTTTCTTATTTTTCCGACTCTGAAAATAGTATTTACAAAAAGGATTTGTTTTAAATAAATAAAAATGTTAATATCTATGTTCATATCAAAAAAGTAAACAAAAAAGTGTTGGGTATATTCACAAAAATAGATCACCCACAGACGTAGAAATTGACAGAGTATATAAAATTGTTTTCTAGTTGGATCTAATTGGCTTATAATAAATTGAAGGAATTAATCTGAAAAACAGATGATACAGGAAATTAAACATTTAGTAACATCCGCCGTGCTAAAATTAGATATACAGACGATAATTTTTATAATTGCTAAGTTGTTGAATGTGAAAAGAAAGTGTTTTTTTTCTTCTACCAAACATTATAATAAAAATGAACTTGATTGATGGTATTAAATATTATTTCGTAAATTGTTGCATTTTTAGCACTATTATCCCATCAAGGAAATCGGTTATTAGCGATTAGTAAAAAGTAAAATTTAAAATATATAAAAAAACGTTTTAAAAATATGAGTTGCGACTTTTGCACATTATATATTTACTTTTATGCTTTGAGAAGTGGCAGTGATATCTACTACGTTTAGTATATGCAGCGACAGAATGGAAAAACTCATCTTTGAATATCCGCAATAAAATTGCCAGTAAAGATGTTAGCACCAGAATTATAGATCTCCCATTTTGTTTTATGAGTTTTAATCTTGTTTCTTCAAGAGAAAGCGTTAGAAGATTTGCTAACGCTATCTTTCGTATGAAGTGGGGATCTGTAAAATATTATTGGAATATGGTGCAAAAAAATTTAAGAAAAACACTTCTTCGTTTCAAAGAAAATAAACTATATAAAAATTGTATTCTCGGATTATACAATATGGATACATAAACTATGCTGAGTTATAGATGTTTTTAATTAATCAAAATTGTTACTAGATGTTCATGAAATCAAATCACATCACACTCTAATTGTTTAAGCGCCCAACTAAATAAATATATATATCTTTACCAATTCGAATAATGTCACAGGTTTTTATTATTTATCCAATCAATAAGTACTTTTTCCAAAAATAATTGAAACCATACTTCATTCGCTTTAATAAGTTATGGGTGCTGTGAACTGTGTACATATCACACAGGAGCAATAAACCTATATACAAACATAGCGGGAAATTTAAACCTATTTCAATAGGAACAATTACTTGGTTAAAATCTGAACAATTTCAGAAATTACCAATGACTCCGTAATGTCAATAACTGTGTTTTGCTTGGATAAATATATGTAAAAGCTGTTGAGTGTTTGAAGGCAATAACATTTTCACATTAGCCGCATTTGATCTAAGTTACTGAATTATTGGTTACATATTAATGTTATATAAAAGAGTGCTAAGAAATAACAAAAAAAAAACAATATGTCAAGTTATATTATACTAAAATATATCATTCAAATAAAGTCGTTTTCCAAATCTAAAATTATCAAAAACTGGTTCAAAAACTCTAAAGCGCCGTGGATAACATTTTTACTTTTGAGAATTCTAATGATATTTCAATATATACAACATAAATTTGATATGCGAAGGTGTCCACTTTTCACCATTGTAAACTTGCCTCCACTTTCAACCAATCACAAACTGAAATATTGCCGTATCCTTTCTTCTAATGTTCTCAATGTGAACGAAGTGTAATAAGATGTTATCCCGCATGAGATAAATAACGATATATACATATATAGTGTCACTACCTCTACCGGTAAAATATTTGAATTGCCCCACGTTGTGGTGACAATTCTTATGTTGTTTTCCTCCTGGTAAAATATAATGAAATGCCCCATGTTGGGCGCCAATTGTCACTTACCCCTCCTCTCCTTTCTGAACTTTTCTTTATATATATATTTTTTTTTTTTTATTTATACGAAATCCCCCCCACAGTGTGAAAACTAATTGTAATAGCTCCCATTTACACTCTATTTAATTAATGATGATAATTTGGTAGAATTTTTATAATGGAACGCACTATTAATATTGTTCATAAGGTTCACTTGCACTATTTACATACATACATAGTCTATTCTTATACT
Source organism: Osmoderma eremita (assembly GCA_031763485.1). Lineage (NCBI taxonomy): Eukaryota > Metazoa > Arthropoda > Insecta > Coleoptera > Scarabaeidae > Osmoderma > Osmoderma eremita. The sequence goes on along the minus strand of JARFOC010072358.1, from coordinate 10,493 downwards.
TTTTATTTCTTGAACATTGTCAGAAATCCCTCGGTTTTAACCACCTTTTGACAATTCTCTTTTAAAGAGTATTTCTTTATTTCCCCTTAATTTTGCATTAAACTATAGTACTTGGTACGACCCTATAAGTAAGAGTTTTTCCCTTTTAAACGATGCGTTAGAATTAAGTTAATTTATTTTCATTATCTTACTTTGATGCATAAGATGTACATAGATGATAGTACGTTCCATGACACTACAATTGCATAGAAATATTTTTTTTGCATATCGCTAATTAAACCATTTTAAATTTATTTTATAAAGAAGGTACGGGAATCACTTTATCTACTTGGAAAAACCAACGACATTAACATTGAACCACAGGGTGCAGTAACTTGTATTGTGAATTGTGCGTTAATGTAAAATAACCAGCAATTATTTATTATTAAACTCCGGTATGTCAAAACAAATGAAATGAATATTTCTCTATACAGTAGTCTGGAATAATACCGTGTCTTTTTTTTATGAACGTAACACGCATTCATTTCTGAGAAATTTCAGTGCATAAAATATATTTTTACCTTGACAAAGGTCGCTACCTCAAACCGTTTGGTTTCTAAGAAATTACAATTATTTCCGTAGACCCATTTATATTGTATACATCATAAATGGGCATACATAGATAAATACGAAAAATGTTTACATCTAGAACCGATAATTTTCTCTTAGTATCAATAATAACGTCATATATAATAATAATAAAATAATCAAAGATACATTCATGGGTGATTAATATAATTTGATGTACCTACAATATATTATAGACGGCTAATGATCCCCACCAAATTTATTATTCATAATAATAACATTATGACACATCTCTATTATTAAGACGTCTTCAACACATTTTTCGGGTCCCTATACATCTTTCCAGATAGTGACAAATAGCCGCGAAGCGTTGCAGACTTAAACAGAACAGACAGATAGAATAGATGGTGTTGAAATCGTGAAAAATGTGTCTTGAAATTTGAATTGAATACATCGCACTTGAAGATGCGAAGATTTAAGTTATGCAGTTAACTTGCCTGCTTTAAAAGTTGATAACATCGTTTCGTCGTTGATTTAATTTTTTGTGTACTATAGACTTGTTGTATACAGTGTGTTAAAGGCTACTATTGTCGGTCGAATTTGAACGAAGTTTGCAAGCACGAGATCCAATCTAATAGATAATTGAGGAATTATCCACTTATCAATTGCAATAAAATGAGTTCCATTTACAAATTTCAGAAAACAAGTGAAGAAACCCTTTAATAGATTGGAGGGAACTGTATTCGATATTGGAATTTTTCAATTTTGATATTTATTTATAGGTCATTTTTAAGTTTGTTTATGTATTTTGCTTGTTGCATACCTAAGTTTAATTTTATATTCTACATTATATTTTATCTACTTCCTCCTTTTCAATAATATTTATTTTGTATTTATTTATATACGATGTAGCAATCTATGACAATGTATGTTATGGTAATTACAGACAATAAACCATATCAATCTATAAAAATAGGATCCCTTAACATACTGTATACAGGCTCGGCCAAAAAGAATGAAGATAGGTTGACTTAAGGCAGTTGCCTTAATTCTGGCTGGCATAAAAGTCACAAATTTCAAACTTAGGTCACCCGTACATGTAGCTTATGGTGCAATGTTCATGACGCATTATATGGCCTTTTTAATTTTGGCTCATCTTATAATGACATATTTATATTTTATTTGTTTATTTATTTCGCATTTAATCTTGAATCCCCAATTAATTTTGAAGAAATAAATGTATTCTTCTTAGTTACTTATCGAATGGACCATGGCTAACCTAACTATCCCGAACATTTTTAGTTTTGCTTTACTAAGTTTTACCTCCCTCTTAAATAAATGTCTGTTTTTTTCCCTCAACATTTTCATTCCTCCTCTTACAAGTAAAACAAGCTTGTTATCACCCGAGACACATTAACGTTAGAACAACACTATTCTCCCATCTCTTTCGGTAACATTGCTGCAAAAACCCGCTTCATTTTTATAATTATTATGATTCTCGCTTAGATATAAAATTACTTACGCAATATCGCTATGTTCGTAAAACACCTAATTAACCTTGATTTACCATTGTGCATTTCATTCGGTTAATTCTTCATTTTTTCCCACACAAATACATGTAGATGTGTTTGTAGATACGTACAGCCACAGGTACCCACAAAAAAGTCATAATTTCTATAATTCCGCGCGGGCCAGAAGCAACTCGTTATTACCCAGAATTAATGTTTTGCCTTCAGTATGTACATATCTTCCGCATGTGATACCTACAGACGTTCTCATTTAAATACATAATACGAGAAAAACAGTGAATAATTAGATGATATTTTTTGCTTTGTTTGTTTACCACAAGACTAAAGTCCTCCAACCAGATGATATGATGACGTCCACCGCAACAAAGCATAATTGTTGTTTTACCGCGGTGTGTTCGTACGGTTGCTAAATTGCCGTTTCCAATTTAGCGCGGAAATTTACTCGCCACTGCTACATGAAATGATTCACCATACAGAACAGTAATTTCCTCTTAAATCTCAAGTATTAAGTTGATGGTTTATTATAATACGCATATACAGGTAAGGAAATCCCCCATTTGAATGCGGATTTTAATGTATTATTGCTGGAACGTTGCCAAATCATACGGATTATACGTTGTGTGGTACCGGAGATATTTTGCAACACAACATTCGGTAATACACTCCCACCAACTAAACATCATTAATTAATAATTTTTTTTTAAATCTATAAATAAAAAATGCTCAAGCTAGAACGATGAATTTATTATAGACATTAATTAACTAAGCCATTCATAAATATATATAAAGGCTAGACTTAATGAACAGAGTCCGCCCACAAAGACAAAGTAAACTAAACAGTAATATACATTTATTATAGCCCGTCTGGGTAAGCTGGACTTTAGTTTCAAAATGGCATAATAGGAATTATTCAATCTCGCGCAAACACGATTCAATCCATCTATAATGTTCGTCAAACTCCGAGAAATCTAACAGTCTTAGCAATTAATAAAAGTTTCCCATCAAGACACGAAGTTGACAGAAGTTGACGCACACCATTTTATTTGGATTCAGTACTAAGCAATTCTTTCCGCAAAATCCACCAAACAAGTTAACCAAAGCTAGCACTCTTTCTCTGAGATCCTCCTCAGCATCAACACTCACCATCCTTTAGGTATCGTCGATAAACATGATTAATATCCTCAGTGAATACATGATCAGGCAAATCATAAATAAATTTAAAAGGAGAGGACATAACGCTGATCCCACAGGCACGCTTAGGGGAAACGTCATATGGATTGGAAGTATGTTGTCCTATCCTTATGGTAGAATCCGATCTAAACAGAGAGCCCTGACATACAGCTTTCCCAAGATGAACTCGCGTCTGATAGTCTCGAAGTGAGATCAAAGAAAAATCTAACGAGGTAGTGCCCCTTATCAATTGTCTGATTCTGTCAACAAAGCTGTAGTCAGTTCGATGATCATACTGACTACTAGTGAAAACTCCATGCTTTTTAATAATATGTCAGATTATTACTGACTGCGGGGTGCCCCTTACTTTACAAACCGTACCTAGAGAAGCGATGGTTCCCCACCACGTAGATATATTATTACAAATGCACCTAATACGCTGGGTATCCATTCATATATTTCGCACCTATTTAGAGACGTTGACTTTCCCATAGTGTATATATTTATGTACATATGTTGAGCATGCGCCTTAAATAGAAAACCGCAAACTAAGACGGCATATTAACATAGGAGAAATCAATCGTAGCACACATCCATACAACGTTTTTATACCTGCGCTCAAGATATTTGTCGCTGTTTGATTAATTGAATTTTCCGTCCCACAGAGTATTATACCGGTACATATACAAATAATGACCTGCGATTAGATCTGCAGTGCTCATAACCGCATAGACGTTCCGCCGAGACGTATACCTTAGGAGAACTAATGCACTTATTGCAGGAAACGAGGGATTGATTCAAATTTCCAATTAATGACTATGATTACTTGAAACTGGATGATATTGGTTTTATTCTAGTGGATGATTGCGTTCGTAGATTTATTAATTCAGTAGTTTAGCACCTAGTTTCAATTTAGAAGTTTAATATTTATTTCTTTAACGATCTTCTCGTAAGATCTACAACAAGTTTTTATGAATTTTGTCACATAGATTGAAAAATTTAATCACATTCGATAGCAACAAATAATATTTCTTACACGTGGACCCCATTGTTAACTATTTGGGACTTCGTTGACAGTAGTAACATTTATACCGAATCAATTTTTAGAGTATTTTCCCCCGATACTATATATTAGTTAAAAGATTATACAAAAATGAAATTTAATTCTTGATAGGCATTTTTTAAATAAAATTAATATATCATAACAATAAGTATATTCAATTCTAAGATAATTACCGCTTTTAGCATCCTAAATTTAATTATGACTAACAGGTGATCCAACATTGGTAGCCTGCAGGTCAGCTACAATTAGCTTGGAATTTTCACTGAACCAACACAAACAGCATCGCTTCATATCATTGAATAATTGAACCAAGCCGACGATACATAAATTTCTAATCTGTCTTGATCGATCGATTGGTCGTGTTATTTATAAGTAGAAGATATGAGAAAGTGCAGATGTTTCGGAAATTGGGCTGGGATAGTCAATGCGTAATGAATGTGTATGGGTAACGACTTATCCTATACCTATAGTGTTTGGTATGCGCTTTTCTAATTGAAAACTCTTTTAGAATGTTGAGCAATTTATATATTTTTGGATGCAGATGTGAAAAGAAAATAATAGAAAGATAATTTACAATATCAATTGATAAAAATATCTATTTAAAAAAAATACGAGCTTTTTGGAATGCCATATTTCAGCAAAATGGTGCTACCTCTCATAATGCCCTTCTGAATAGGGGGTATTTGACAAAAAGATTTGGCGATTCTTGGATTGGGACATATGGACCAATCCCTTGGCCGGCACGTTGGCCAGATATTACTCTAATGAACACTTTTCTTTGGGGATATCTTCAAGATCAAGTTCATGTAATGCCCCCAGAAGATGAAATTCAGTTAAGAAATTTTGCGTACGCCCAATGTATGCCTTTTAGTGTTATTAATAAAATTACTGTAGCTTGCCAGGGAGTTCCTCCCCAAATGTTATCCAATGCAACATACGCAAAGATGGCGCCAATATTTGGCACAAAATGGAGCACAATTTGTGGATAAGAGATAATAATAGATGATTTTTAACTTTTTTTCGTTTTTGTTTTCTTCAGCTTCTAAATATATTTTAATAGCGTTTGGTGCTCCTCATTTGTTTCCAATGCAAGTGGTATTGTTACACACGACTAAATAATTATCTTACTACTTTTTTTGATTTTTTTCTTAATGTAAAGGTATACTTGTGGTACATTGTTGTTTTCAGAGAAAAATTCTCCATCAAAATCATAACGAGGTATAGTCTATTAAAAAAAAAACGTGGCCCTAAAATACAATTTTATCAGCCTATAAATAGAGGCGCTACAGACTCGTCTTTTTGTTATAAGACAGCATGTATATTTCTTTTAAAAGAGCATATTATGTATTAAGTGTTTATACGCAGTGAAGATCGCAAGGCCTGTTCGGAATCACTCCTTCCTTATCAGGCAATAGATTGATTAATTGAGGACACCCATTCAATCTATTGTGAGGTGAGGAGTGATCCGATACCGTTTATTTATAAGCGGGCTATATTTGCACAGCAGATCTCCAACCAATATTTCATCTATATCGAATACCTTCTTAATTAACAAAAAAATCTGGTACACGCCCAAAATTTATCTTTAATTGCAATCTCGAAGAATCATAAATTGTATAGCTCGGAGAAAAAAAAACCGCTTACTTGCGTGAAATATGATGCAGTTGAAATGGCCAAAATAAACGTACACCCAAGAGATTTTATGTGCGATATAAAAAGCATTACCTACATTAACTTATTTTATTAATTTTAATGTGGCATTCATACAGTGTAAATAAGGAGTATATGTGTTCTTTCTGTTTTTTAAAACTTTCTAAAAACCAGTTGTAATATGCGTGTACAAGTAAATAAGCGTGTATATGTTTTCAGCTCGTTATAAAGAGGTGATTGTCATAAAATAAATGTCCTAAAGTTCATTTGAGCAAGCGAAAAGTAAGTTATTATATTGAGAAATATGCTAAATATTTTTATACATATTTCTGCAACGATTTTGCATCCATAACAAGTTAATATTTCTCTGCCTTGTATTTAAATCCTATCTTTAGAAGAGTACATTTTTTACATTTACATTTAGCGCTCGTGAGAAAAAATTTCTGATAGATGCGTCACGCAAAACAAAACCAATGTTACCGTGTCATTGTGATAGTATATCGAAAACAATGGCCCTCCAAATAAAGACAGTATCACCCGGTAATTACCGGTACGATGAGTAATTGTATACCTCCTTTTGTCTCGATTTTTAATTAATAAAAAGTACGAATCTGAAAGTATCGGGAAAAAAAAGGAATACAATTGATCTTCCCGTTATTTCGGTGAAAATAAATAAAGTTTGTAAAATCGAAAGTATTAATCAGCCATGCGTTGGAGAAACAACTGAGGACAATCGCCCGACACGCAGTTGGGATTAAATGGGAAAAAAATTACAATCACCTGCTTGGCTTTTTTACATTGCGCAGGAAGAGTCAATCTCTTTTGTTCGTTTAAGAAAAATACCATTTTTTTATTTGCTTGAGGCTAAAAAAGCAAGATTTGCTTCACTTTCATTTTATCGGTTTAAAAGTTGTTTGTATAATTGGTGGATTTTATATTATTCAAAACTATTTTTTAATACTTTGCGGTCAAATTTTGTATTTTAAATTTCGGTTTTGGGAAAACCTCCTAGAATGCAAAATGAGTACCACCAACATTGTTTCGATGACTTTGATTGGAATTATGCCTTTGTTTAATAATTTTATGCTGCCACTTTTGTGGTTTATATCATCTTTAGTAATTATACGTCTATTTTCTCATCGGTTAAAAAATAGAGGTCAAACGATGAATCAATGTATCAATTAAAAGTTACGTCAATGCAAATTCGAAATTCCAATATGTAAAAATGGGTTTTCCTCTCATTTTAATTCAGAAATAAATCTTATTAATAAATTGAAGAAATAACAGGTTAAGCAACATAAATTTGTTTTATAAATAGATAATACACAGACTCTCAAAGTGAAATCACATGATATAAAAATATTTAACCGCGAAATTTTAATACATGCATATACAATTGCTAAAAGGAGTACCATAGGGATATATGTTAGGTCCCATACTGTTTATAATTCATATTTAATTTAAAACTTACCTTAATCTCTTTTGTATAGATGTAAACTCTGGCAAGTGATGTAGAAACAAGATCGTAACTGAAAGAAAACAAAAAATAAAGATTGTGACAAATTTAAAAAAAAATTTAAATAACATCCCATGAAACACTTTTATTAGACTTTTTTTTATTGAGGAACCCAATGAAAAATATGTTAGATATTAAACGTTTCATCTTTGCCAAAATACTCGTCCGAAAACGTATATCTTTTGAATAATGTATACGTATTAATTGCCGATATGAAACACGTATAAAACACGTTTGACATCGGCATTTATCCAATCTAACGTGAATTATATAATTAAACGTAATCATACGTTTATTGAACTTTAGTTAAAATTATATAATTAACGTATAACATATGGCTGAGTTATTGTATGCAGTACCACCAACAATATAAGTTTATTAACTACGGTTATGTAACATTTCCTATATATGTACATAATACTTACACTTAACAAACCTTAAAAAAACACTCCACACCGCATAAATATGTACAAACTGTATTCTTAACGATAAAGTTGTGTAAAATCAATTGCTAAATTAAACACGTCTGTTCTCCGTTAAAATCTATATTCGACTGCCTACGTACATATCACCACAAGTATATGTGACTCATTGTCCTTTTTATCATATGCAGGTAAGATTCGGGTCCCAACCGATACATGTTTTGCTTAATGTGTATTATTTGAAGATAATACACGTCGTAGACTGAAAAACATCATACACTTATAACTAATAAACAAACCCACACCATCACCTATAATAATAATATTAACAGTAATATTCTAAACTTATATACGATTAACATCAGCGTTCCCGGTAAAGACGGCAACTTAGTTGCCGAAATACGTAGACAGTTTGTACGTATTTATGCGGTGTGAAGTACCACAATTGTGACTTTACACAATACATAATTTATAGTCATTTCGATTTGACATATCTATCGACAGAGATTTAACTGCAATAATAAAGAAACTTACTTCTTTATAGATGGATACCTATTGGGCAGCTATTTGGGATGTAAAAAAACTTTAAAAAATGCTTTGCTTTTTATGTCGAAACTAAAAATAAGGAAGAAAAACTCAAAAGAATATCTTACAAAAGATAGATAATAAAAATATATTTAATGTATGCATTTATATAACGTTGGAGATAAACGTATATATCATATAGAAATTATACCGGCAATAATTGAATATTTTCTACTTGAATGTGAAGATTGTGAAGATTTAATCGATACAAAAAAAATTATACAAACATATTACTTAAACACTTATAACAAATTCAGTCTTCATCTAAATTCCAACCATTTGTAAATACTCATGAAAGAGTTTATTTTTAGTTTACTCTAAACGTTATATATCCGGAAATATTATACGTTTAAAATGGATATATAAATATTAAAATATATAAAAACAAAAGAGCTTTATGTGCATTTAATAAACAGAAGTGTGTTGCCTAGGTAGTGACTGCTATCTTTTTGCCATGAAGTGTTGAAACTACGGTCACTAGATAGTGAATAAATTGATAAAACAAAGTAATTGTTTCTTTTTTCACTTAATATGGATTATCATATAGGAAAGGCTTCCAGTAGCTATTTCTTTGAATAATAATCGATATTAAATTGAAATTTATTATTGTATAGAACAGTAAATTTGAAACGATATCGATAAAATAATATTTTTGTTTGATATGTGCCAAAATTGTCACATTGACAAGTGCTGATATGTCCAGGTATATAATTAATGTTAAAAATGTACTATTTCTTCGAATTCTCTCTCTCTTAAAATCATGGTAGAGAAGACTAGCATAAAAAATTCGGAACTATTTCTGGCGTTGCTGGATCTAGAAAAGGCTATCGATAAAGTCCCAATATGAGAAGGGCTAAGACGCAGAAATATCGACAAACAATTACTGACAGGAATAAGAAATTTAAGTAGAGATAACAGGAACTACGTGAGGAAAGATGATATGCAATCAGCTACCTTAAACATCACAGAGGGTTTGAGGCAGGGAGCTGTGTTGAGTCCAACACTATTTGTTCTGCTCATGGATGATGTAAAAAAAATGTGGGCAACAGAATTCGAAGGATAAACGTGGTCTACAATAAGGTCGGAATGTGCCTTTGCCGACGATATGACATATGACATATATGCTCCAACGGAGGAGGGACTCCAAATAAATCTGACGATGTGGAAGCAAGAACTGGATAAAATAAACCTAAAGATCAACATGAACAAAACAAAGGTAATGAAGATGATAAAGTAAATAGATCAATTACTGTTGAAACGATAGAGTAGGTGAATCAATACAAATATTTGGGAGTATGGCTAGAAAGAGGAGGCAGTGAAGAGTGCAACAACGTATAAATAATGCAATGGGAGTTTACCATAGTCTAAATAAAGTACTTATAAGCAAGTCGGTAATAAGTGTTGGAACCAAATTAACAGTGTACAGGTCAATGTTTATACCAATTTTAAGATACGGGTCCGGAAGCTGAGTATTAAACCAGGCACAAAGAAGTCGAATTCAAGTTACAGACATGAAGTACTTAAGAGCCGTGAAGGGAGTCACACGTATGGATAGAGTAAGAAATGAGGAGATCAGAAAGGAACTGGGCGTTGAAGCAATCATTAGTTTATCGAGAGGAACCAACTCAGATGGTTTGAACACCTAAACCGAATGAGCGGGAAGCGACCAGCTAGACTGGTATGGGAAACGAAGGTGCAAAGCAAAAGAGGAAAGGGAAGGCCAAGGAAGACCTGGATTGATGAGGTGGCGAAGATCCTGGGTAGAAGAGGCAAGTCGTGGGCAGAAGCCAAAAGAATGACATGAAGTAGGAAGGAATGGGCTAACTTTGTACACACAAGTTAACCAGAAACTGGAACTAAAATACCTTACACCTTCGGGTAGAAAGGTCAAAGATTATACAAAAATTATTAGCATCTCACCACTTCCACTTGAATCATGCTTTTGAATTTGATAACGCAAAAATTCTAATGCAAGAAAGTAATCTACATAA
>JARFOC010072347.1:0-15993 GCA_031763485.1 Osmoderma eremita | reverse complement strand
TGTTGTTCATAAGTAATATACTATGCTGAATTGTTTTTTTTGTACCTTTCAATAAGAATTATGTAAGTTTAATTTCACATAACAAACAAAAACACTACAGTTCATCTGTTTTATTATTTTGCCCAAGATAGGGTAGTCATTATTCATACTAACCGGGAAAAGTGATTAGTCATGCAGTTTTACTTACATTGCCCACTTAACACGGGCGTTATTTATACAGACCGGTCATAGTGACCGGACTTCTCCAGTCGCCCGCAACATATGTACTCAAACACTTACTGTATTAAGAGTCTTCCATGAAATCACAAAGTGAATAATATCTGTTAAATATCTGCAACATTAGATATGTTGCTATAAATTGTGTAACTTTGTCCAATATTGGTCGTTTTCGCGACGTAAGCAATATTTTTAAAACAAACGTAGGACTGCGAAATACTATTTATGGCAGCGTAAAGGTATACACAACAAATTTTGTTAAGCCTCGGAGTTATACTGAAAGTTGTATCGAATCTCCACCACTGCCCGTTGGCGCTATTGACCAGCTCGCTTATAAACAATTATTTTCTTAATCATAAAAAAACTGGTTATTTATAGAGCCCTACGCGGACAGCTTTTTACTATCAGCATCCGAACCGCACCCTCATCTTTACGATCCGCTTCCGCCTCATTGAAAATGGATAATATCCGCATCCGCAAGTTCTATATCCGCATCGGAGATCTATCCGCATTTTATATTTTTGATATAACTATAGACATTTGTACTTATATATTGATATGGTACGTTTATTTTGCACTACATAGAGCAATTTGGGCCAATATTGTAGAACGACTAGGTTAAACTAGTGAGTGTTGCCCAGATAAACAAATTCAATTTTTTTTGTCAATTGCCATTAGATATCATAAAATAGAAGGCGCAGATAATAGACAGATATCTGACATATTAGTAATTTTTCATGACAAATTTAATAAATATACTTGGATTAGCATTAAATCGAATTGTTACGGATTGTTGTAATATTTTTACAATATTGTTGTACAATATGTTCTTTTGTAGTTATAGTTAACGAATTATTAATTTACAATAAATGTTTTAAATAGAATATACTGTTAATTATTAATTTAAAAATACTGAGGAATCCAACACCCTGACTCTGTTGGGTGTTCGTCCACCAAGGTAGCAGCGACCTTGGAATGCTATACGTGCTTGAGATTGAGAGGTGGTGGTATATGCTTGAAGTGGAGTATGTTGCTAATGGTTTGATCAAATTCCTCGTGAATAAAAATTCACGGCGTACAACTTTTGCATTATAGTGCGTATTTTGTGGGATTATAACAGGTGATGATGATTTCAAGTTTCCTTTTTCTCTGTGTTTTGATCAATCGATGCGTCGACATACAGGACATCACACCACAATTTTGTTATTTTCGGAACGTAATAATATGACACCAATGAACCTAGGTGGTTTTTGAAAAACAAACATTAGGATCATAAACTGGTCAGAAGCGTTATAATCGAATAATCGGTATACGTTCTGAACGATTATTAAGAACTGCGAGGTAGTGCTATGAAGATCACTTGCGTAGATAGTCAATTTTGTTGGAAATTAGTTCTAACAAACATTTGGTAAGATAAAATCGATCCGTTAGCATAAATATTGAGACAGACGGATTTGGAAATCAATGTATATGTGTAGACAAGACAAAAATAATGCGAATTGGAATCACAGGCAACAATTTGTTTGAATAAATAGCAAAAGCTCTGGTATTTCGATAGCGTTTGAGCAAAAGGTGAATCTGCAGGAATAGCTAATGTCAACTGAGTCATAGCCTTTGATATGAGTAAGTAAACCAACAATTAAACTATTTCATTCTAATGTTAAATTCTATTGATGTGCCAATTTTGGAAACATACCAAAATCTGTTAGAGAAAGCTGCAAATCTTCGCCAAAAAATACTTTAGGAGGATTCTCATGAATACCCATTAAGTTTTGTCACAGCCATAAACCAATATCCAGATGACTGAGATCATTATTATTATTATTGAACTTTTAACAACGATTTTGTGCCGCACACACACGATACCAACAGATTAGTCACACATGCGTTGCTAGAAACCCTGGCGAATATCCAATTAGCTGTACTGCATCATTCGCACAACGCAAAACTTGTTGATAACATTTTACAATTCGTTATAAATTATTAAAACAACGTAGCATTTAGCACCCAGGAACGAGCCCCACGATGTGTGAATTTAAATGTTTAACGAAATGTTTCCGGGACATGCCTAATGTAAAATGTTTATTCCAATTGTTATTATTACACTGAAATGTTGTGTATAATATAAAATATCTCCGCTCCTTCTAGTCAAGCTTTTCGCATTAATTTGTCACTGAGAATAGTTTAAGCAGGCGAAATTCTCTACGTAACAGAGAAATGGCACGAAATATGTCAAAATAGAAAATATGGGTCTTCATTTTTCAAAAGAATACAAGATTAAAAAAAAAGAGTTGTTGTAGCACCTTGGCGATATGCAAAATTCAACCTAGCTACCTAAACCAATGCGTAAAATACGAGAATCATGAATTAATTTTTCCATGTTTGAGAAAATTGTCAGGATAGCAACCGAAAACAATCCCTACTTCTGTCGTTAAGTCTTATCAGTGTCATTAGCGCGAAAGAAGTTAGAGATGGAATGCAGAATAATAACAGAATATTTGAAAGATGTCCGAAATAGTATTTCAAAATTATATCATCTTTTAAAAGAGAATGATATTGAAGATGCTTTTCCGGATATTAAAAAAGCAATTATTTTTTATGCATGATGGTCATTAGGTGTAGTGGGCTGAAAAGGATCGAAGGTGAATTGAGAAGTACAATTCTTCAGAAAAAAAATGAACAGTTTGGCGCTGAGCGAGCGGCTAAAGCGAGGTGTTTGAAGAGATTGTCTTTGAAGGTGTCATTCGTGATTTTACCTCTCAAAAGTCTAGGAAAGTACCTCTTGTATCGGTATAGATTTTTTAAGTATGTTGCATTTGTTAGTAAATTTTCGAATTATTGCTCGTTCCTGTTAATATTGATTCTAAATTTCTCTTGAAAGGGCCCCATGCATGCCAGTGCCCAGGGCCACCAGTTGTCCTAAGACGCTCCAGGACGGCCCCGTAGCAAAATAAGTCCTGGACAAAACCGGAAGTGGAAAATATCGCTCTAGAGCTGGTAAATGACCTTCGAGCTGCTTATAGGGTTGAGGTATGCGGCGAAACCGTCAGAACTAACCTCAGGAAGAACGATTTATGATCTAGGCGCGCAGTCAAATCATCTCGTCTAACCAGTGAACACAAACAAAGCAGATTATGGTTTGCCTTAGACCGCATCAACTGACAACTTCGCTACTGGAGATCTGTCCTCTTCATGGATGAGTCGAGGTTTCGCCCGACTTAAAGCGATGATGCGTTCGTTTCTGGAGACGTATCGGGGAACAGTACAGGAAGTGGATCACTTTGGAGTCGGCTCGGTCATGTGTTGGGATGTGGTGGGATCACTATAGATATATTGTGATAATCCCTGGGCGTTTAGATGCCACTGGAGAATCACACGGTGCCTTTTGCGAATGATATGAGCCCCACTCTCGTTCTTATCAGCGATAATGTTCGTCCACATACCGCCAACATCACGACCTCAATCCTGAGTAGCACTTGTGATATATGCCTTATGATCAACGCATAAGGCACTGTGCCAATGCACTAGAGACTCTTGAAGAGCTGTGCCTGGTGCTGGTCGAAAACATCCACAAGATCTTATCCGTTGTGCGATCTATGCCACGCAGGTGGCAAGCGACTATTCTGGTTTACACATCATTAAATAAGGAGAAAAAAGGAATTGGCGAGGCTTTCTTTGCCACTAAACCTGCAAAATGCAGTTTTTTTCGACCGTCATTTTAAATTTTGGATGGCCCCAAGACGACGAAGCGTAGTGTTCCTAAAACTTTGTATTCATTTCAAAAATAAAGAGTTCGTGTTTTTTATTTATATTTGCATGAGTTAATCCATTCTATAAGCAACATAAGCCACTCACACTAGTGTCCCACTAATTAAGCGAAACAGTTTATATAGAGTGAGTCCGTGGCGCCTTTATTTATAGGCCGATTTTAATAATTGAACCAGAAAATTAAATGGGTGGATGTAGGATACAAAATGAGCCGATCAAATTATTCATAGCTCTGAAACGATTTCAGGTTTTAGGCCCAAGTTTCTTTTTCTAAATTAAACTATACTTTTTTTATGATTCTGATGGAGATTCTTTTCTGAAAACAATGTATCACAAGTATGTTACCTTTACATAAGAAAAAAAATTAAAAAAGTAAAAAAATAATTATTTAGTCGTGTGTAAAAATACCACTAGCATTCGAAACAATGGGGAATACCGAGCAGGAATCGAAATGCATTACGGTGCTACAATGTGATAACTAAGCATATCAAGCTGCCTCGAAAAAAGCCAATGTCTCATGATCTGTCAAGTTGACTTTTTTTCTAAAATGAACGAAGAGCGTTTAGATGCTTCGAGTTTATTTTGAATGCGATGATACTTATCGAGATGCAAAACTTTATTCCCAGGGTTATCCAAACAGAGATCGTCGAAGTCGATCAATATTTCAACTATTAGTGAACAATTTACGGATACATGGCACTTTCAAAAGGTCAAAGAAAAATGAAGCGTCAACATCGGGATGAAAATCTACGACTCAACATACTTCTGAGTGTTGAGGAAAAGCACTGGACTTCCACTAGAGAGATTGCTGCTAATTTAGGAACTTCCAAGGATACAGTGCAGCAAATTTTGAAAAAAAGAGAAAGTAAAACTGTATATTCCACCCAAAATTCATGCAATAGAGGCTGGTGATCCTGAACGCCGGACGACATTCTGTCGTTTCTTTTTAGACAAAATTCAAGAAGAATAGTTTAAAATGGTTCTAATAGCACCAATTCGATTATTAAGTATATGTGATTGAATATTTTTGGACGTCTTTTTGTTTAAAGAGCATCAGTAAAATTGTAGCTATTCAATCACAATGCTGTCCGGGTATGCACGCTATCATTTTTAAATATCGCGGCAACAGTTATAGGTATGTCCACAGATGTGTGGCAACAACTGTACGTCTATGTGTTCATAGATGCATGCAGTCTAGCCCGCCGGGAACAATAATATTTTGAATCACAATTTTGGCAACCTTAAAAAATATAATGGAGAAGGGACCTGTACGATAGTGGTTCATGCTGACTCAAAATTTGACACGTATGCTTGCCAAAAAAATCAGACAGCAGTTAATTCGCGGTCAAGAACAATCTCACAAGTGCGAAGAACAGTTGTGTTTTGTAAACTGTTAGTGTAGTGAGATTTTACGACTACGGTTTCGTGTTTATCAAACAAAAGTTTTCCGTTAAGTGGCCCCAGTTGTTACGCAATCTTAATTTTTGTATATCTAAGCCCGAAATGCTTTTTTAATGATTTTTCTTCCAACAGTCGGTGTTGGTTGTTTAGATTTTCTGGCTACGTTTAAAACTTAAAACTAGATGCATACATACGTCAATGGAATATTTAAACCTACGACTTTGAGGTGATGGAGATTTAAAAGTATTTTTATTTATATTCGGAAGCTGATACGGGTCGATCTGTAAGAGATATTGGTACATACGTGCATATGTGTATACATACATATAAATGAAGTTTTAAATATAGATAATATAAATATGTATCTGCATATTTAAACCTATAAATACATTGGTCTAAATCATTTTTAGGAGAGCTGTGAAATACGTTTTATTAAATGGTTTATGGGTTCATTATGACAGCTGGAAAAATAATAGTATAACAGATATTTTTTATTTATAATTTCAAGGAAATGTTCTTGATAATATGCGGAGGAGTTGAGAACATTAAGATATTGTTAACACAATAAATTCTACAGAAACGCTTTGCATAAGCATTGTAAAAACTATCAATAATGATATTTCATTATAATGATGCAATCTTAATCATAAAAAGAGTATAAATACATATCATTGCTAAAGAACAGTGTGAAGGATATAAAATGGCACAAATTGGACTACAAAAAGTGCAATTAATGCAATATACAATGTAAAATATCAATTATTACAAAGCACAAGCTACTTAGCACACTACAGTATATCCAAACTTTCACTTAACAACGTTAATCTCGTGACCAAGCTAGTTATTTTAGCTATATCATACGAGACTACAGTTATTTCTTTGTTCCCCACTTTACAACCTTCCTTATCTTTCCCACTATTTACTACCTGATCTATCTCTAAAGTGATGAGATACGATCACTGGATTAGGCGAATCACCCTTTCGCATTTTATTTCAACCCTGTATTATTGACTTCCCATGTGTATCTTTGCTAGTTTCTTTCACAATTTCTATCAATGACAAAGACATTCTTTTTCCTATTTAATAGAGTCTGATAACCGTACGAGATCGAATGCCCTTTTTTTAATCCAACAAAGCAAATTAAAAAAAATTCGTGATTTAGGTCACGTCAGGGATACTTATACGAAAGGTCGATTTACGGTATCAGAAGATAAACAGCTAAATATATTACTGGCAGTTCAAGAAGACCACCATAAGCCTAGCCGCAGTATTGCTTTAGAAAATCAGATCTGCCAGACATCTGCCTTTAAAGTATTTAAAGGAAAATAAGTGGCATCCTTACAAAGTCCAGTTGGTTCATGAACTAAACGAAGATGACCACGACTTGAATTTTGCGAGATACTCAAGAATCCGTGCAATAATGCTCCACAGTTTTCAAAACGAATTATATTTTCGGACGAGGCAACGTTTTGTCTCAATGGAGGTGTAAATAAGCAAAACTGTCGGTATAGAATTTTTAGAAGATGACCTAGTACCATGTCTTGCCACTTAATACCCCGATCCTGATGATGATCCTGACACACCAAACGATTTCTTATGGTATCAGCAAGATGGAGCCCCGGCCCATTACACTCGTCCTGTGTGTGAATACATCAATACGGTTTTCCTTGAATGATGGACGGGGTCCAGTTGAGTGGCCGGCCAAGTCCTCCGATTTGACCCCGTTAGATTATTCTCTGTGGGGTTATCTTAAGTGTAATATCCACGTCAAACAACATCGAAGACTTAAAGAATAGGATAACAGGCGAAATGAGATTGATAGAACCTAACGTAGTTAATAACGATTAGCAGCAACTTCAATATCGTCTCGGATACTGCCAGGAAGTTTGGTGGAGGTCATTTCCAACATTTGATAAATTTATTTTAATTTTTTATTGCATTTTACTACTTTTTCTAAATAAGTAATTAAATGTTGATGTTTCAAGTTACAGTGCCCTTTTCTCAGTTGAATTCATGTGTAGGACATGATACATAAAATATGTTCAGAATTTGACGTAGAGAAATGAAATTAAAAAAGGTATCCGAGCGTTTCTTCCAGAAAAAAACACCTGAAATTGGAATTGGAATAAATGAATTTATTCCAATCTTTAGGTGCTCACTGTGTAGTAATATTCAATAGAGCTACGTGGGTCAAAGCTTAATTTACTTCATGGTCATATTCGTACACTCCACACTAGGGAAAAAAATTGTTTTCGCCTTTTTATTTTTTAAAATATATAGTTATTCTTTAATAATTGGTATTGCCACACTATATTGCTTTCCTTATACATATTTTTAATGTCATAATTACACTAGTCTACTTGAGAAATTGACGTAGCACATTTTCTTGTCCACATACATCTTTTAAATTCAAAATGTACGATATATTGCCTATAACACTGGCCAAATAGCGAACAATTACCGTCATAAAATCAATTCGAAGCGATATTTATGGGTCGTTAACGTTTAAGTTTGCTAGCCACTGCGTCCATATAACCTACACGTCTTACAATGCTGGCACTTGTTTCTACAATCTCGAACGTTCTCCGCGGTTTAATTGACTAGTATTAAAGCCGTTTCGAAAAAGCTGTCGGATTTTATGGGAAGACACGTCTATAAGCTCAAGTGCCTACGCCTTCTATTCGGCGCAACTTTACGATTCTCCTTACCGATGCCCCGGCGATCCGAGCGCCTTTTCTTAGTTTCGAGAGCTTGATCGATATTAAGACTCTTTCGACCTTGCACGTCCTGAGGGCGGTTTTCTTGTTGCTTTTTTCGTATCTGTTTCTGCACTAGGTATAGTTACAAGTAGAGAGCGGATTTTATGCGGTATAGAAAGTCAAAATATGATGTTAATAATTTGTTAAATTCACTTTGACTAGTATTTTCATTAGCAAATACAACTAACGACCTGAAATACACAAGAAACTATGCATGTGCAGTTAGTAATTTTAATATAGGGTTTCATCTAATTCTCACATTTATTTTAGAAAAGAACTATTTCTTTCTTTCAAAGGATAATCATAATACTGCACAATAAATAAATGTAATGTTGCTTTGTTCAAAATTAAAAAAAAAAACAACTAAAAACCGCGTAAATCCCGGATAAAGGCATTGCTTTAATATTCGGTTTCGGATAAAGAACACTATTTTATGCAGTTTTATATTGTTTTGTGGTATATATCAATCAGTACTTGCAGTGCATTACTTATATTATGATATTGACAGTTGAGTTATACAGTTTGGTGAATTTTAAAGAATAATGCCACCCAAAGGAAAAAAGAACAACAGTAGAACTGAGAAAATTAGCAATACATCATTATAAAGAGCTATCAAATCATAAAGAAATTGCTGAAATATTAAATATAAGCAATAGGAGATATCATACGACGTTATAAAAATGAGGGAAGAATTAAATTCAAGAAACAGAAAGGACAACCAAAAAAGTTAACAGACGCAGAAGTGCGTTTGATAGTGAGAAAAATCAAAAAGGATCCTCACAAAAGTGCTCCTAAAGTTGAGACCGAGGTGTTAGAAGAATGTGGAAAGAAAGTACACGCACAAACAATTCGTCGAACCCTTAAGAAGCAAGGCTATAACGGACGTGTATCAAGGAAGACGTGTAGCAGCAAGAAAAGGCTATCATTTGCAACAGAATATTCAGAGAAGAACTCACGTTGGCGTAATGATCCACCCCAGTCGCCGGATTTAAATCCAATAAAAGTCTATTGGAACGATTGGATCGCCAAAAATACGGTGTATTTTAGTTTAGTAGTATTAGTTCAATTAGAGAACTCACAGAGATATTAGAAGAAAAATGGAACGAAATTAGTTCAGATTATACTAAAAAAAATTAAATCTAATATGGCAAACTGTTTAGAACAAGTGATAAAACAAAATGGTTACACTACTAAATACTGTCGCAGTGTTAGGTTTTTGCGTTAGGATACAAACAACAATAACTACTAAATACTAGTTTTGTCATCATTTTTATTTAGTGCAGTTGCAGACAACCAAAAGCACAGTGCAAATAGACGGGGAATACTCAGAGAATTTCGAAGTACGGAGAGGCCTAAGGCAAAGAGATCCACTATCGCCCCTGTTGTTTAATCTGATTCTAGAGAAAGTGATGCGACACGCCAACATCAATAGGTTTGGTACGATATACCAGGGGCGACATCAATCAATCAAACATTTGCAGATGACATCGTGATAATGGCAAGAAGCAAACGAGAGCTCCAGTCAGTGTGTATTAGGCTAGAAAGTAGCACAGCAGTATGGACTTCAAATAAATCAACAAAAAACGAAATATATGACGTGGACGGAAAAAGAATATACGATAGGTGGTTATTTGAAGATAGCGACAGAAAGAGGGGAAACGTACAAGATTGAGGAAGTGGACAGTGTCACGTATTTAGGAACAGTATTTAAGAGCCAACCTAGTGTTAAAAGTGAAATATAAGGGCGGTTAACCGAAGTATCCACTGACTAAAGAGATTAATCCACAGTAAAATATTATCCCGTAATTTAAAGCTGCGAATATACAAAACAGTTATAAGGCCGGTAGTAGTGTTTTGAAGTGAGGTATGGACCTTAGGAACAATAGAGGAGAAGATGTTGGGGGTGTGGGAGAGGAAAGTATTAAGGAGGGTGTTCGGAGGAGAAAGAGTGGGGGACCGATGGGAAAGGCGAACCGTCGAGGAGCTGAGGGAGTTGTACAGAGAGCCTGACATAACAGGGGTTGCGAAATCCTATAGGTTGAGATGGTTGGGGCATATGTATAGGATGCAGGAGGACCGGATTCCCAAGAAAGTATTCGTGGCTACTGAAGGAGGGAAAAAGAAAAGGGGAAGGCCAAGGTCAAGATGGAGAGTTGAGGTGGAAAAAGATCTACATAGAATAGGAATTAACGAATGGAAAGAGAAAATCGCCAAGAGAGATTTATGGAGAGGAATTACCGATCAAGCCAAGGGCTACTCTGCACGTTGTAGAAACCGAATATTAAAGTTGCTCACTGTAGGTTTTACTAATATAACTTCAAACGATTTCGCTAGTAGTGCAAACCTACTTTGAAACTCAATACATGCTACATAATTAATCCCATATTAGCTCAAGCTATGTTCCTCGCATGGAATCCAACGCTACATGCATAATAATAGATATATATTTTATCATCAAGCCGTATTGCAGCATAAGCATAAATAACTTTATGGTAACGTTAATATTTACATATATATTAGTTATCGCCTATATGTAAACGTTATGATTAGAATTCCATTGGGTGTTCAAAAATATCTAAGCCGAAATCATAATCAATCCGTCAAATAGTGTTGATATTGCTAGCAATTACGTTGAGGAAAGCAAAGAGTTTCATAATTTCGTTCTAAACCATTATTGGTTACATGAAAAATAAACACAAGTGTCATAGAAATATACCCAACATAATGTTATCATTGTGATGTGATTCGGTAAACAAAGACTGATTGGCTGTGGGAAACAAACGCGTTGACATAAGAAAATCATGTTGTCTCTCTAACAACACGGAAGCTATACGAAGCCGCACAAAGCAGTACTATCTTAGCTAATGTCCATTCGTAACGTCAGCACCAGCGCTTGCTGGCTCCGTGGTATACTATGTCTCAAAATAGCAAGCCTTATTAACAGCAAGCTCGCAATCAGAACTTAGGAACAGAATTCTCTTGGGAAATTTCAAAATGAATCAAATGAAACTCAACAATGGTTGCCACAGAGATCTGTGCTGGGTATTATTTAGTCGTGATATCGCTGACTCACCTGACACTGTTTTGCCGTAATGGCTTTGCTATCGCGGAGGAATATTTCCGCAAGTTGAGATTAAAACCAAATGCGACCAAAGTACCTTGGAAGTCACTTTTTGAAAGAAAGGCGACTTTCAAAGGACACATCATTATCTCCGCAACTACATTGATGTCACTCTCGGTACCATCGAAGTGCTCATATTTGATTGATCTTTGTCAAGCGTTGAACCTGCAGCAACATAAGGATGTCAAAAACATTGATGATCACCTCCTTGACCTAGTATTTACGAATTTTTCCGTTAACCTGAATAGTCGTGAAGATTATCTTTTAGTACGTGAAGACAATTATCACCCTGCTTCGTCGATTTCTTTACAACTTGTAACTAAAGCTAAACTTCATTTGTTTCCTTCTGCAAAAAATCTAGGCTATAACTTTGGGAAAGCAAATTCCGTTAAACTTTTTCAAACTTAGTGGATTTTGATTGGCCGTTCTTTGAAGATGTGGATGACGTTGATAATGCTGTGTCGGCCTTTTATGCAGCATTATATAGAATTAGTCTGTACCAATGCATGTCAGTATCTTCTCTGTATATCCGCCCTGGTTTACGAACAGAATAAGGCAGGAAATCTACAAATAATAGCGTGTACTATGATAGGTTTAAAAATTTAAGAATGTTAATTAAGCATGAAATTGAAGAAGCATATTCCCTATATACTACGAAAATCTAGAGTATTGTTAATTAGAATTCCAAGGAATTGTGGAAATACACTAACCGCATAAGAGGCTCTACAGGTTTACCAAATAAATTTTCTGATGATGGCTCGGTCCACGATGATACTCAAAGCATAGTAGGTGCCTTCGCTAAAATGTTATCAAGCATGCATGATTCCACAATCAAACAAAACGTTTCCTGATGCCTTCAGTTATGTATGTACCATCATTTGAAATGCAACCAGTAACCGAAGATGATCTGGTCTGCATAATGGGTCGTCTCGCAAACTCGGATGACTTAGTTCCTAGTTTTGTGGTGAGAGATGCCCGCTATGTACTTTGCAAACTACTAGCATTCCTTAGAAATATGTCTATAAAAACATCTATTTTTCCTATTCAATGGAAAATAGCAATAATTACTCCGGTTCACAAAAAGGGAATATCTCAGATATTAATAATTACCGACCTATATCAATATTGTCAAACTTCGCAAAAAACAGCTTATGTATTACACCATTTACCAAAATGTTCGGCCATTTATCTCATTGAAAGAACATGGATTTATGCCTGGAAGATCCATAATATCATAATTCAAAGGTTATGTGGCATCATATGGAGGTCCTCTGTATATTTTTGAAGATGTTCTGCTTTTGGTCTTGTTATTTAGCAGCAGCATTAAGGTAAAAGAAATCCGAGCAGACACTCAAGAGATAGAAAGAAAGTTGGGTGGAAATATCAGCTGAGTTACCCTAATATTTGATGCAAAACAGGCTGCAGACTAAATAAATGGAACAGAAGCGAAAAAAGAAGAAATAGTGAATTTGGAATTGGAAAGTTAAAATGCATTAGAACAATTTTACTTTGACATTACCTCACGTAGCACTCATTGCAACATTGTATAACCTAAATATTCATAAGCCACACATATATAATATTCCAAAGTCACGATCAAAAATTAACACCTACGCGCTAATAATTTCACCACTTTTTTTTTAAATAAACACCATGACAAAAGATCCGTTTAAACGATCTCAAGCAATATTTTTTCTCCATTAGTGCGCGGTTGATGTGTTTATCAAAGCTATCAGATTATGTTAGCGCGTCCTTTAACGTAATTCGCGCTGGGATATCGTCACCAGTTCAGGCGAACCTTAGCCGTCCCAGCGGCTTAAATGGGTGTCGTCGTAACTTGACCCACTTGGCTTGTCATTTCCGACGGTTTCTCTGAATGGCGGGGGCTCGTTCGTAGTAAGTAAACGTGGGTTTGATTTTTCCGGATATCGCGCGATTGTACGCAGTGAACTAAGGCGGAACGTGGTGTCGTGTTAAATTAACACGCGATAATTGCTTCTGGGTATTGTAAATTACGAAATTTTTTACGTAGGTGATTCGGTATCGGTTTTAATATACAAATATTGTCAAGGTGTTTATATTACAATGTAAATGATTTAGATTAGCACCAGGTGTTTCAACAAGCATATTTATGAAACTTCGTGAAATAAAGTGTCCTTTGATATTCTTTTCAAACTTATTAAGTTCCAAACTTTTTTCAATGCTCGTTTCACTACAATAGATACTCCAAAAATTAGTACTCTCAAATTCCTTTTTTGTGTTTACTTATTTACTATTTAGGAACTGGGTCCATCAACTAATTTCATTATACTTTGACTTTCTTCCTTCTTGACATCTTTCTTCATTTTGAGATTTACCGTTTTTGGTTGGATTTGTTCATTTTCTTATAAAACAATGAATGGAAGAATAACAAATTCAAATGTCACTGTTATATAATGTTATACAGGCTTCTTTTTTTATAATTCTGAAGGTGAACAACAATGTATCACAAGTACACCTTTCCAATACTTTTCCATAACAAATTCAAAAAAAGTAACAAAATAATTATTTAGTCGTGTGTAAAAATGCCACTAGGATTAGAAACAAATGACAAGCATCAAGCGGAAATGCATTGCGGTGCTACAATGTGATAATTTAGTAAATTAAGTTGTCTGGAAGAAAACACAAATGTCTCACGATCTGTCAAGTTGATTTTTTTTCTAAAATAAACAAAATAAACAGCGTTTAGATATGCTTCGAGTTTACTTTGAATGCGGTGATAAGACTTATCGAGCTGCAAAACCATATTCGCAGCGCTATCCAAACAGAGATCGTCAAAATCGATCAAAATTTCAACGATTAGTGAACAATTTACGGATATATGGTGCTTTCAAAAAGCCAAAAAAATTGCAGTGTACTCAACGTACTTAAGAGTGTTGACGAAAAGCACTGAACTTCCACTAGAGAGATTGCTGCTAATTTAGGAACTTCCAAGGATACCGTGAAGCGAATTTTGAAAAAAGAGAAAGCAAAACCGTATATTCCACGCTAAATTCATGCAATAAAGGCTGGTGATCCTGAACGCTGGACGACATTCTGTCGTTTATTTTTAGACAAAATTCAAGAAGATCCATCCTTCTACCAAAGAATTGTATGGTGTGGTTTTTCCAATAACTGTACATTCAACCGAAACAATCAACGTTATTGGGTTCAGGAAAATACGCATGTGTGTGGAAGGCTATTTTTAGCACAGATTTTCTGTAAACGTCTGATGCGGTATTTTACACAATAAACTCATTGGGCCTATTTTTATTTACGGTAAACTATACCAGCATAAACACCACGAAATCTGGGCGAAGATCTGAAAAATTTTCTTGAAGAGCTACCGCTGAAAGAGTTTCGGAATGTGATATTTCAGCAGGATGGTGCTGCCGCTCATAATGCCCTTCTGAATAGGGGGTATTCAACCAGAAAATTTGGCGGTTCTTGGATTAGGACATATGGACCCATTTCTTGGCCGGCACGTTCGCCAGCCATTACTCCAATGGACACTTCTCTTTGGGGATATCTTCAAGATCAAGTTTATGTAACGTTTTTAGAAGATGAGATTCAGTTAAGAAATAGCTTGCCAGAGAGTTCCTGCCGAGATGTTATCCAATGCAACATAGGGGGTTACGCAAATGGAGCACAATTTGAGCATAGGAGATAATAAACATACTTTTTTACCTATTTTTCGTTCCATTATGTTTTCTTTTTTAGCTTCTAAATAAATTCTGAATAACGTTTGATGCTCGTCATTTGTTTCCAATGCCAGTGGTATTTTTACACACGACTAAATAAGTATTTTGTTACTTTTTTTGATTTTTTTCTTACGTAAAGGTATACTTGTGTGTGGTACATTGTTGTTTTCTGAAAAAAAAACTTGGCCCTAATACCTTAAAACCCCTAAGGGCTATAAATAATTTTATCAGCTCATTTTATAGCCTATATCCAGCCATTTAATTTTCCGTTTCAATTATTAAAATCGGCCTATAAATGAAGGCGCTACGGACTCGTCTTTTTTTTATAAGACAGCCTGTATATATGATTTGGCGTTTCATGATTTAAAATGAAAACTTATTATTTCCATCTAGGCAATGTCTTAATCTAGACTTAAGATCTTTTACTATGTTCGGTGTATCGGGTGGAATTTGTTTAATCTTTGTTACTAACGAATTTACAAGTAATTTTATCAGAAAATTGTTTACAGCGTGGCGTTTTGAAATTTGAAATGGTATTAATATACAACTCCAGAAATACATATCTCTGCACAATAATCTCGACATGCTTTCTCATTACGAATGGAATAAATGAAAGAATCAATGTAAGGCGTTTAAAAGGCAAAAACATTGCATCGGATCACTCCTCACGTCACAATAAATTGGAGGCACGTGGATTTCGAAACACATCTCCGAAATTAATCAATTTATTGTGAGGTGAGGAGCGATGCGATGCAGTATTTCTGTCCCACATTTCTTGCAATCTTAACTATTTAAAATACACATAAATTAAAAATATATGCAACATACACCCATAAAGTTTAAATAATTTTCCGAATTATTAAAAATAATATCTAGTATCATACGAGGCGTGTAAATTAAGTAATGAGACTGACAACGTAGCGCTTTATATCGCAACACGAGAAGCACGGGACATGGAGGGGCGACAAGTGGACATTGTAATACGCGTTCAGTGCAAGTTTGAACTCGA
>JARFOC010072326.1:0-15999 GCA_031763485.1 Osmoderma eremita | reverse complement strand
ATCGACCCGTGTGCGGACCAAAGCAATTTGCGACGCGTGGATCGCACGAGACGAGTCTGACGATCCGAGTTCGAGTCACTTCGAGTGCCAGTCGACCCGTGTGCGGACCCTCTTAGGCAGCAAAAACGTCTCATGTATCAAAAATGCAGACCAGGTATAATAAATTACAGGTATAACGATTCTTCTAAATACAAGGAAACTAACGTATTTGGAAAAGGTAGACCAATTAACTTGAAGGATTTTACTTGGAAGCATCTGTATTGTAAAATACTTCCGATTAGCAGCAAAAAGATAAATAGTCCGCTTAAACTGTGTAAATCAAAAGATATCCCTGCAACGTATCATGGTTGGTACAAATCCCTCCCAACGTCTGCATGTGCAAAGGATGTACTTGCTGATCGGCCTCAGAAGTTGATGACGCTGACAGTGATTCTTAAGTAATATTAGCAGTTTCTTAAGTGCTCTATTTTTATAAAATTATGTTTAATAACAGATATAATAATAATTTTCGCTAATTAAACTTTATTAACTAATTATTATCTACTAAAACCTTTTAAGTGCTGTCGTTTGGGAGAGAAAGACAATTTTACTTTCGTACATAGCAACAGAAAAACACCAGTACTTCCTATATACCTTCAAAAATAACTGTAGGTGGCCTTTAATCAGTTTACATCGGACCAAGTGATTTTCGTTTAAGTGTGTATCTTTAACTACGTTTTTCTTAAAGTATCATTCTTGGACTTGCAGTAAGCTCACGACATGCTAAATGTTTCTTCTTACATGCTTTCAAACATTTGCACGTAATCTCAAAATAAATCTCTAAGCAACTTTTTCATACAAATTTTTCCGATATCATGTCATCTAACCGCTCTTTTTGACTTTTCAGATTATAGTTTTTAAATTTGCCGCCTTATCAGTGGTTACGTCACCGATGCTAAAATAAATTTTTGAGTCATTAGATATCCTGAATCAACCCGCTAAAACAAATTACAGAATCTTAATCATAGAGAAACATACGTTGCGAACTTTATGCCGGTCACTGTATATAACATTTGTTATCTGTCTTATTTCTAATTCTTTTATTTTAAATATTTAAAAGTACTGCATCAATTGAAGTTCATGTTTATCCTACATTCAAAAAAAAATCTACGACAACGCTTACCATCAAGTGAGAGTGCCTTTATTGACTGCCAAAATGCTATTTTCTTTTTTTAAATTGTGAAGGCGTTGAATAAAATTGTAATAAATTTGAGAGGGTGAATTTTTTATTATAGTAAATTACGCCTTTACGTACGGGTTCTAGGATATTAGAATTGCAAAACTATTACACTGTAGGAGCTTTATATTGTCCGCGCAAAATGCATGGCATTACTTAGGAGAGCACTTTGTGCAAAGTTGGTGAGATGTAGAGCCGTTTTAAAAGACGATGCATCTAATTGGATTATTACGAATTTGAAACATTAACGTAGTTATCTAAATCTTCTTATTTCTTGTAGTAAGTCAGTGATATATGTATAAACATGTATTGAGTATTTTCTCTCTTTATAAATGTTGGTTTTAGATTACTAATACCGATTGGAAATGATAAAGTGTGTGTAAAGGTAATCACATGTTTGCCAATTAGAAGGCTAATCGAAGCGATGTTTTCAATTAGGACAGCTTCCTCCTTACAAATCCACTTTAATACTCACCCAATTCAATTTCAATGCCATAGGGTAAGATCAACGATCGAATCCCCTATAGAAATGCCGTAATTATGCGGCGATATGAATGAATAACGGTCGGTGTCGGTGTCGACGTTGTATTGAAGAAGTACCAAGTCCGGCACTTCCAGACACCGCAGCGAACAGAAGATAACCTTATCGAATGGCCGCGAAGTACATCAGCATTGGCGGACCGATCGCGCAGTATGTAATAAGGACGGTAACCGGTTCTATATAAGGTTCCTTTCGTACGCGACAAGCCTCAGCTGCTGTCAGCGACATTTCTACCGCTAATGAGATGGAATTGGACGGACAAACTTTTGCCGGCCGTGCACACGAACAACGTTCTAGCGCTTTTCGCTCGCTCGCTCGCTTGCCCATTGGCTGTGCGTTCTCGCGGACCGCAAAAGAAAACGAAAATACACGGACCACGAACAAAAACCGCGCTGTCAAGACGTGACGACGAATACTCGAACGAACATATACAGAGTGGCGCTAAAATACATAGACACAGATCAATTTCCCTGGACATTTATTTAAATTATGCCATATTCGAACCGCGATAGTTATTCACTATTTCCAGATTTCTAAAAACCTTAACACTAAATTTTGGAAAAATTTTGGAATCTCTTCGTCGATTTTTAGGGATATTTAAGATAAAATTCATCTGTTGGTGAATGTTTATATTTATACAGTGATTGCTAAGTAGGAGTTCATTCGAAATTCTAGCTGTGGGCTGCTTATTAACTGCAGCCCTCACATAATCCAATTTCCGTGAGCGATTAGGCAAGCTATCTCCCCACTTCCTCGACAATCTGTTTCTTACAGCATCTGGTGTTTTTCTGGCTCTTCCAAGATTTTTTCTCCATTCCTTTCTGTCTTCATTCTTCTCCGACCAGTCATCTGACGCAGATCTCCTTCAACTTGATTCCTCCCATTTTGTCTTTGGTTTACCCCATGTGCTGATTGCCATTCTGTTATATGTATATCTTAGGATTTTCTTTTTAAAACCAAAATTACAATACCTCTGCATTCGCCAGGCATTGGTGACTCCTAGAGAATAAGGTACCTTTTCTATTTATTCCGCTATTTCTGATTATTATTTCAAGAACCAAATTGAATAGCACGCATGATAGTGGGTCGCCCTGTCTTAGCCCTCTCCTGGTATTGAAATCCTCACTTGGTTTCCCATTAAATTTAACTGCTGTTACTGTGTCACGTATTGTCATTCTGATTAATCGTGTTAACTTTGCTGGAATTCCCAGTTCTTTTAACGCCTTCAGCAGCTGTTTTTACCTACGTTGTCATATGCACCCTTAAAATCAATTAACAGGATATGCGCCGGGACATTATACTCGTAGTAGCCGTGTAGAATCTGCTTTAGCATGAAGACTTGGTCTATTATTGATTATTGAGTACGTTGTGTCCAGCAGCGCAATACCTATATAATTCCTGCATTCTGTCGTCACTTTTTTGTATATTGGTAATATTATTACCTTATTCCATGTCTTTGGCATTTTTTTCGTTTTCCCATGCTTTAATTATCAGGTCCAGGATTTGCTTCTGCATAAGTTCCCCACTGTACTTCAAACTCTCCGCTGTTATTTCGTTTTCTCCAGGTGCTTTGTTGTTTTTTATTTTACTTATTATGTCGAGAAGTAGGAAACAACTCCAAGAAATGGTAAAACGGTTAATAGAAGCTGCAGAGAAAATGGGACTAGTATTGAATACAGACAAGACAAAATACATGGAACTGAAGAACAAGAACATCCCTAACTAACAAAATCTTGCGGTAAAGAAACGAGACGGTAGCGAAGACAGGCTAGAATTCGAAGAAGCAGAGTGCTACATGCACCTTGGGGTATTGGTGACTAATAAATGTGAAGAAGACAGCGAAATTAATATAAGGATTTCAAAAAGTAGTAACTGTACAGGAGGACAAGATACTAAGAGCAAAAGATGTACCCAGAAATACAAAACTTAGGATTTATAGGACTGTGCTGAGACCAACAGTAACCTACGAATGTGAAGCCTGGGCTATGAATCAAAAAAACCAACTGAACATCTGGAAAGAATGGATGACGGGAAAAATGTTAAAGGTGTGGCTTGTAAGATACCGGAAGGAAGGAGAAAGAAGCGAAGACCGAGGAAAAGATGGATACAAGCAATGGAGAAGGACCTAACGGGAAAACATATTAGAGGATGGAGGGGGTTAGCAAGAAACAGGTAGAAGTGGAAAGAAATCACACAGCTCAAGGTCTAGATGGCCTGTATAAGCTGACTATATATATAGCTAATGTTTGAATAATCCACAATTATATAATAATTGAAGGCTTGGTTTGGACAAATTTTTTTAAATAAAACTAATTATTCGTTAGCGGATCTTGACTGCATACTGTATATTTATACGTCAGCCGCTCAGATTGCACTTCGCAGTGCTGCCAGTAATAATATTCGAGGCACATACTTTTCCGCAATTATGTCCGACCGTTAACAAGAACTCTCCGGGTCCGTCTAATGGCGTCACCCGTATTAACGCGCTGTAAAACAGGTCTGCTCGTTTTCTGAACAGGCGCGCTGCCGCGCACAAAACACAGTCGGGGATGTCTGGGGAATCTGGACGAGGAGCAAAAGAGAGGAGAAAGAGGAGGTAGAGGAGGTCGCGTTATGAAAAATGTATCGGCCGTCACGGGACGCAGGGGGCGGCTCACGGAGATCGGCGCGGTGGAGAAAAAATTGAGCAGCTGGGGCTGGTTTTTACCGCTCGATGTCGATCGCCCGAGGCGTTGGAATCTTTTTACTTTCGTTTCGTTCGCCCCCTGTTCCTCGTTCAACCCGACCCGAGGCGCTAT
Source organism: Osmoderma eremita (assembly GCA_031763485.1). Classification (NCBI taxonomy): domain Eukaryota; kingdom Metazoa; phylum Arthropoda; class Insecta; order Coleoptera; family Scarabaeidae; genus Osmoderma; species Osmoderma eremita. The sequence continues at coordinate 11,444 of JARFOC010072326.1, read as the reverse complement.
AACGCGATCTCTTCGAAAATCTTGTTATATCGGTCCGTTTTCCAATAAAATTCATGGCCCGCAGAATGGGTGAGAGGTCGGAAGTACCAATTTGTAGCAGAATTTAAGTGTAGAAGGCGGTAGTCGTAAAGAACTTGAGAATCGATGTATTCTCCTAACGGCCCTTATTGAATTTCCAGCGACGAAATAAATCCGCAATAAATCTCTAATTACCATATCATTGTTATGATCTGTTACTACACCACACCAAATTCGTGACTTACATCAAAATGACACATACCGCAGGCACGCGTGTACATTGGTATATAAATTTTCTTTGTTTGTTATGTTCCACGCTGCTTTTGTCATTAACAGCAAAGATCGGACACTAACGCAAGATCCTGTTCTGCAGCGACTTGTGGTAACAAATTTGCATTACTTGAAATCTGCAAACAAAGTGCCACATATTAGAAATGAGATCCTGTAACGTTGTGACAAACATTCGATAGAAAAAGAAACACCCACTACAGTCAACGTAGTTTTTCTGTACATGTATTTTAATGCGATAGATGCATAGATGTATTATTTATTTTCATTGGAGACAAACCAAACCTACTGCGATTTTTAATGCAAGAAAACTGTATTACGCGTATTAAAGTAAAATCCCTCGTAACTTTTTGATTATTGAGATTTGGGCAAAAGTGTATTAAGACTTTTAAATTAAATATTATATTGTCTTTCCAAATATTGAAAAATATACAGGATGTTTAATTTAAAAAGATACTAAATTTTAAATTATCTTAAAAACGCATCATTCAATTGCTTTTTTCTCAATTGCACCTTAATCAGCACTGAATCATTGCTAATTTAAACGAATCTGTAGCATTAATAATAAGAAAGTTAGCAATAGTGCCCCGAAATTTTTGAACACCCGGTATAATAGCGGACCCAATATTGAGCCCTGTGCGGTCTAACATCATTCTACTATAACCAAAACTTATAGATGTTTGGAAATTCCCATATTACATTAATTTTATTTGTATTTAACATATGTAGTATCGATCGTACGTAGTAAATATCCATTTGTTTTATTAGAATTCTCCGATATCCCGTACTTTATCTACACGAACTAATAATATTAGAACTACTCCTTACATATCTGTGTAGATTTCTGTATTCCGTACATATGTATAACGGTTCTCCCACTTTTAATACCCACGCTTTATATTTTTTTTATCTGAATTTATAGCTGTCGATGCTCAAACGTACACACACAACCATGCGGTGGGGCGTCCGATGCTGCAAACGGTACGCAGACAATTTTTATTTGGTAAAATATAAGACGCTTCGTACGTGATGTGTGATTCTGAGATCTATTGCGGGTAGTCCAATACAATAAAGCGGAAGAACGGTTGGTCTCGTCTTCCGTATTGAGTAATTTCGGCCACCCTCTTTTTCCCTAAAACCGTCTGGCAACGCAACAACTCGTACGTGACCGGAGAGGCAACAATAATTACGGAAACATGAAATTCCCGAAGCGCTCTTGCCATCGCAACGTGTTAATAATATTCGATAGAGAGAGGTTTGAAGAAAACGTCCGGCATTGTGTGTATTCGTATCTTACAAGTTTTGTCCGGATACGGCTCGTGAATCGACCAGTTTTTGTCTACACTCGCTGCTGTTGTATAAAGAAGGGAAAATACAACAGCGTGCAAAATATGTTTCTATTAATGTATTTGAATTGACAAAAGGAAATAGTAACGCTCAAAACGAGTGCCCATCATGTGTACATAGTTACAATCCCGTATTGTTTTGCCCATCGTACTTCAGAAATAAAATAAACAACGACGTAAACTGACTATAAATATTTCGAATTAAATGTTGTGCCTTTGGAATTTGCATATATCCATATACATGCGGTGTTGTGTGCTTTCGTTTCGTCGACAGGTGAGGCTCGGGCATTTGATTTAAGACGCATCCGCAGTTGTCACTGCCGATGTTGCGGTATGATATCTCCATGGGCATCTGCGGGACTCTTCTCATGAAGATGTTCTGTCATCACTGTTCCGCTAACACGCGTTATTCCATCAGACACCGTATGATACTTATTTAATGGTATGTGGCCGATCCAATGGGACACACGTACACAGACATACATTACTAAAGTACTGTATATGTAGATTAAATTCAATGCACCTTTCATGATGTATCCTTATACATTTAAATGAGGTTTGTTTTGTTAATGTCGAATTTATCTTCCCTTCTGGTAAGATGGTATGAGTGTTTTAATACACGCAGATATTAAATTTTATTATTGTCTAACGATTAATGTTGTAACTTTAAGTTAAATTCTATGTTTTAGTCATTCGAAGATCAAATTTGTTGGGAAATGTAGATGGTTCAATCAAAACACAACTTTATTGTTACTGGCGTTTTATAACCCTCTATCAACAGCCACTTGTTTTACCAAGGTGAAAGATAAAACTCAAAAAATGTATAAGTCCAACGTAATATATAAAATTCCTTGCTCATCATGCGAGAAAGTATACATAGGTACTACTAAACAATGGTTGTGTAGTAGAATGTCCCAACATAAGAGGGATTGCAACTTGTTCACAACAGACACTGCGTTAGCTTACCATCAAAGACACAGTGGTCATAACTTCTCCTATGTTGATGTTAGAGTACTAGATACACAATCTTGCTATCATAAGAGGATGTTCCTCGAAATATATCACATTAAGACCACGAAGGACTGCTTAAATTTCCGTACCGACATGGAGGGTCTAGGTGAGATCTACAGTTATTCATTAACAATTAATAACACCCAAAGTACTGGTGGGACAACTAATAGGGCACCAACTTAATTATCACAGCTTTGGTTGCCATATGTGAGACTCTTCCATTACATAACAGCTTTCAACCTTGTAGAATAGGTCGAAAATAATTCATCAACTTTAAAGTTACTACCTAATTGTTACATATAAATATTTCATTTAGAAACATATTACTAAGTACATTACAGGTTGTTTTTCATTGATATTCACATACGTCAGATTGATTAAGAATGTCCACTCTGTATATAATTATTTTGAATTTACCGCCTTCACAACTATTCAAGTTGTGTTGGTGTTTCTATTTTTGAGAGGTTGGCATGGATGACGTATTGTTAGTGATTCCCGTCTTCTAGAACGAACTATTATGGCCATGTCTGCTGTGATAGCATCACCAATGTTACTTTTATAAATTGATATGTGTAGAATTCTCCGCACTAGTCGCTTTTATATTTGTTTGTCTGCTGTAATTGTGATATTGTGTTATACTATCCAACATCTTAATGTGTCAATGTGAACATCTTGTCCATATTTTAACATGTTAACCAACACAACATGTAAGTTATTGTTCAGCTTAATTTTCTTTATCTTTTGTTCTTTCATCAAACAAATATTTTATAGTTTGTACTCCTGAAGAAGGTTTAAATAATAAACCGAAAGCTCGAGCGCAACAATAAAGTTGTGTTTTGATTGAACCGGCTAAATTTCCCAACAAATTTGATCTATTGACGAATTATAATTATAAAATTTTTGTCATATTGATTTTTTAACAATTTGTAAGTTTAATGTACACAAAAGAATACTTCTCATATATGTTTTGAAACGTCCCCCTATTGTCATTTCAACCACATTATATTCGGGGGATCTGCAGAAAAGTAAAATTGTGTTGTCCCTATACCAAGTTGAAAAAGGTAAATCCCCTTGTTCCCTTGTAAGTTGGACATTTCATAACACTCGTTATAAATTACGATTTCTTTATTTACTTCTATAATTTGTAATATTTTACAAATTATTTAGTCGGGTAGATCAAAGTGGTAAGTAACAAAATTTAATAACCCAGGAAGATTTTATATTCCCAATTTTATTATGGCTTTTTAATTATTATTTGATTTCGTTGGAATTTTATTAGAAAGTTATTGGACCGCAATTGCACATTAATTTACTTTCTTTCTTAAAGCAAGAAAGTCAATTTCGAAACAAAAGAATTACGCTTTGCACAAGATCTATAATTTCTCTGATTTGGTCAGAACAATAGATGAAAACAGCCTTAAAAATTAAAAAGCCGTGCTATTATTTTTTTAGCAACAATAGATTTGTAGTACCATCTCAAAGGTTCTTTGACAATTAACAATCTCATGAACCTTCGATTATATTTACTTGTTTAAAAAGTGTGTATGCATAATATTTCTCTTTGTAAACATAGAATCCCTGATTATACTTTACTACTATCGATCCTATCTTTCTCTCCATCTTTAATATTTCGTACCAACATTTGTGCTTATTCAAACACCGTCACTTACCGATTTGTTCATTACGATAGGTAGATATATGTAATGCAAATATGTACACATATTTCTTCTTTCATCTAACTACATTTTTCATTCAGGTTTATTAATTTTGTATTATGCACATCTAGTTTGTTGTTTTGAATTGATATTGATATATAGAAGTGATATATTCTGTGTTGTATTGGTATTACTAGAGTGTTTATGAATATTTCATGGACAAGGAATGTTACAAATATAGGCATAAGTATTAAATTGTCTATCTAAAAATATTATTTAAAATGTTTTTTTAGGATTTATGCATTTCTATGCACTTCATTTTTAAACCATTTTATCTTCTGGAAAATCAGATATAAATTAATAAGACTACTACTATACATGAAGCAAACCTATATTTGCAAATAACCATGATAATTCTTTTTAATCTGCTTTCATAGGGTAAATTTCTGTTGCATTTTTTTTTTAAACTGTCTAAATTGAAAATGTTGCACTTTATTGGCAGATGAACTTGAATTGCCCATGAAACATGCTGTTGCACACTAATCTGCAGAGTTTTCTTGTATTTTATTCTCTCCCATCCTCTTTTATGTTTCTCGCTAGTGATATGCTGGTTTAAATTTAACTTCAACTTATTACGAAATAAATAAATATTACAAAATAATATTAAAATAAAATAACTTTTCTAACAACCCTTGCTGAACGCGTCTTCCCTATCTAAAGTCAACTCTGAATAATTTTGATCCACACATTTTGAACTTTATCGAAGTTTAACTAGTCGTACTTAGGTAAAATAATAATGCTTAAAATGTCTACTAGGTATGAAAATGTGTTAAAACCTGGAGTGCGAAGAGAGTAAGATACATTTCAGTCTGTCGCAGCTGATCACTAGTTTTCCAAGTATTGAACATTCAGACTATTATAAGTTTCTATATCGACCACATGACGGCTTTTGAATACGTATTTCCCCGAAATTCCTCTGGGCGTTTTTTTTTTACGGCCACTAGCCCAAATAGACGTCTATCGAAGATGTATTCCTCTGAACTTCGTCGTCAGAATACAATACACTTCGCTTAATCGCAGATAAGTGTTCCATTGACTAATGAATGCGCTAAAAATGTACGCTTTTATATTGTATTTTATGCAAGATAACTAAAAATAAGTACTGAAGCTTAATTTTTTGGGAAATATGTAATCTCTTCTTAGTGTTAATCTCGTTATTTCGCTCTGGATCGAAAATATTCCAAAAATTAGATTTATATTTTTAATACTAAAAAATATGCGTTTATATCCAGTTATTACTATTTTATTTGTATTTTAACAATTGGTTTCTATGAATTTAGCAAAAAGCTTCTTGCTAAACTATCTAGAATAATGTTCTTAATGTTAAATACAATGGATACCTTAGGGAATATAGTATTGGATATTTTTTTAAATTGATTTAATATGAAACATAATACGAATCTTAAAGATTCTCCACGTATTGTCTCAATGTATTGTTTAGATTTAGACCCATTTGCTCTAGCCTCTCTCTCCCCGTATAGGTATTAAAACATATTTCTACCTTTTTTATATTTATATAAAATGCCCAGCTTTACATCTATTACGTCAGTCGACATTATTCAACTCTCCATGTGTGTGTTCGTTGTTTTTCTTTTTGTATATTTTATCCTTTTGTTTATTTCATACGGTCATCTCCTTTGATATATCTATTATGCGACAGGCGACGTTTTAGAATCTTACGTAGTACGCCTGTAACATTATTCATATTCCAACTTTATGGTACAACAGTCGTAGCCGCGTCGAGTTAGTTCACTTTTCCCTTATGAAGAACGAATGGCGAGTTCGTTGGCGAAAATACATTAAATTACATTTCTTTCTTTATCCGTTTTATACATTTTTTTGCTTTCTCCGCATTCTCTCGGTTTGCGCCGTCCGATGCGTGATGTTTCCAGCTTCCCCCTCCCTCAGATTCTAAATTACGCATTTCAGAGATGCAATCGCGTGACGCGGATTGATTTTTGCAAAAGAAACAACGCAGAAAATGTCGGGAATATAAACATAAAATATTCTATATTCGTATTGCATGCCGACTGAGTTGAGTTGGCTGGCTGGCTGGCATTTCTCCATAGTATGTTTTATGCCCAGACAATACCGTACCCACACACAGAGAGAGAGAGGTAGAGACAAGATACATGGATAGTAATAATTTCTCTCTTTCCTTCTCTATATGAAAAAAACTGGCATAACACTGGCTGGAGAGGATAGCTGATTGTAATTTCAAAATGGCAACGTTCTCATATACGAACGGACGATTTTATATACATACATATATATTTCCAACTGGCGGAGACACGTCGGGACCTATACAATTCCGAAATGCCACCCCCATTATGCGCGTTGATTATGAAAAATTCAACGGGACGAGCTGCATTTACGTAGTCCTCTCACCCTCCTACATTTCCTCTGACTCACCATATATTATATATGTATGCACTCACATAAATTCGTACGCAGTAAACCATTCCTCCGTTGACTAGTTTCTTATTCTTCGATTCTACTAAAAGAGAATCCGTGTTCTTCATACCCACACAATGATGTATGCGCGTTTTGTGGCGTGGTCGCGCCACAAAACGATACGCACCTATTTATGGTAGAATTTTATTTAATAATTTCGATAATATTGCTATCGTTTTCGGATGGGGATCCCGGCAAGCGATTAATCATATTTGTGCGGAATTACCGCAGTCCGTTGGAAATATGATTTAGGGGTAGTACCGCTAATACGTTTCCGAGTTCCATAAAATCCTGTAAAGCCTCCATCGGTTCTCAAAACGCACATTCAATACAACGTTAAACGGTTGTATATACTATTATGTCACGCCATGTAATATCGGCTGTCCATGGGATTATCCAGCATACGGTATATGCTTGCTGCAGAACAATTATGAAGACCTATTAAGTTACAGTAATAATTATTATCGACTATAAGTAATTGAACACATTTACACCATTACATGAATAATGACGTATTTACTGCCCTTTAATATACATATGCAGATAAATATGTACTATGTATTAGCGTGTTTCAAATTGAGACAAAAGTACCAACTCGATACAACGGAACTACAACACTGAAATGCCCTCAGGGATACGTTCCTTTCTTAAGTCGATAGCTATACCTATAGCACTAGGTAACCACAGAGGCAACAACTGGAAATGCCCAGAATTAAAAGTTAATCGAAGGTAAAAAGGAAATTAAATTTTGAAAATTACTACAATACAAATTTCCAAAAAATATGCATATATACAATTATGTTTAAACGCCTTAACTACACAAATATGAGTAAGTTTTGTTTACCACCTTGTGATTAACTTTCGTGTTTTTTTAACAATTCTCTTTCCTCTATTTCCTTAATCAAAAATGCTTTTCTCGTGCTTGTCTTAGTTCAGGATTCTTTTAAATTATCAATTGATTAGAGTTGGCACTGCAAGCGTTCGGACATTAGCGCCGGCTTCGCCACAAATTTTACAAAGCTTTTAGCTCCATCATGCATTTAATTTGGAAATCAAATAAATTTCTTTACTTTGTAAGCCGATGGTTTATAAAGACGTTCGTAGTTGCTACATTTTTAAACTGAACCGTAGGAATAAAGCCAAGTATATGCTCGGCCCGAAGAACGGTAGCTGATCTGCTACACTCCTTGCACTTCTTCGAAGCACGCGCTACTAGCCGAACGCTCGCAGTCCAAACTTTAAGGATGATAATAACATTTTAATATATACTAATTTACTTCTTCAAAATTAGGAACCGATGCTGGTCTTGCTAATCAACGACTCACTTCCTTTGTTTCAACAACACGCACTCACCGAAAGCTCAGCTTCTTTTATCAATGGTCATATTTGTCCGCAACAATTGAATCATAAATTCTCCATTATCAACAACTTTGATTCAAAAAATGTCTTTAAATTATTTTTCTTTTTGAATACCTTCTAATATGTTGAAGTATTTCTGGTGTATTCCGAAGGCCTTTTTTTGTAATGTTGCGAATTGTATGAATATGGTTTGAATAACAAACACAAATGTGCATATCATCTAGCAAAGAAGCTGAGTACTGGAACTCAAGAGTTAGAAATAATAAGGAAAGACTTCTATGGATTGGGCAGCATGGGGAAGAAATATTAAATACATAGTGTGGAAAATAATAGATTTTTTTCAAGTAAACGAACTACTAATAGATAATACGATATGGGAACAAGATATGGAACATAAATGTAGGTACATTTGTTGCAGAGAAGAGAAATGCGGAGAGCTTGAATAACTATATAGTATGTACAAGAAATCTGAAACGAGACATAGAAACGTTAAAACAGAAAAAGAATCAGAACTATCAACCCAGCAAAGAATGGACACGGCAAAACTGAATGAGAGGTGAAAAATAGAGTAAATTTAAAATAAAGACTGTTCAATAGAAATACAACAGAGAAACCAATAGAAAACTAAAAGAAGACGAAAGCTGAAAAGAAACATATACACTGGAGACGGAAGGGATGAAACATATTTAAAGACATGATAAAAAGTACTGCGACAAAAGTATGTGGAATGAAACGTTTAAATACCAGAAATAAAAGAACAAAATAAATAATCTATATAAAAAATTTAAATGTTCGTTTGTTAAAAATCTAGGATCTCCTAAAAATTTTCACCGATTACTTTGAAATTTTGAGACAACGTTGCAGAGAGGGTAAAAACATGCAATTTCTTCACTGATTATTTTGAAAATTGAACATAACGTTGCATTCGAATACGAGCGTGTTTTTATATAACCAAATGGGGACTACAGACGGGAAAGGAGTGCCAGATAAAAATTTGCAATTTCTTTAACGATTACTTTGAAATTATGACATAACGCTGCAGGGGCGGAGACGAGAAGGGGGACTGGTATGACAGGTAAAAACATGCTCTTCTTCTTTCTAATTTAACCAGACTGGGCCACAGCATCGCGTGGCCGAGGACAGCTAGTAATAAATAAGTAAATAAATAAATCAATAATTTATTTCCATAACCCCACAGCGGAGAACACGTCTCATGTTCACTCGTATGGTGGAATAAGGAAGTGAAAAGGGAGATAGGAAATAAGAAGCAAGCATGAATGAAGTATAATCAAACGAAATCAAAAGAAGATGAAGAGGAACACAATAGACAGAGAAGCATATCGAAATACACAATTTAAGGGGCAAAAACGAAAGGAATTCGCAACAAATAACAGAGATTTTTCTACTAAAAGAAGAGGAATGAAAGGGGGGAAAGGATAGAAGTTATTACAATAAAAAATTGTAAAAATAAAATCCGCAAAAATACAAGGGCAATACCGAAAGTATGGGAAGACATTTGCACGAAAAATTTTAAAAACGAAACTACGGAAGAAATTTATAAACTGAAGTAATAAGTAAAGAAGAAACAGTAGAAGTACTAATAACAATAAAAATAATAAAAATATATTGCGTGCTTCATCTAAAGGATCATAGGTTTTTGTTTAATCATCCCGCACCACTAAACGTACTATCAGCTCCAAACATAATGTCGTGGGTCTGACACGAGTATAACCAACCACTTCACATTGTATAAGTAATGTCTTAGTTGAATGTGAAGCGGTCGGTTACACTCTTGCCAGACGCACAACATCATGGTTGGAGCTGATCGTACGTAGGTGACTTGAGCTGGTATATAAGAATATAGTGGAAGTCTAAAATCACCAAACACTAGTTATAAAAAGATGTTCAATTCTATAAATGACGGAGGAAACTTTATACATACCTCTACAATATGCGGAACGATACAAGAATATCCGTTTGTGTATGTTATAATCCCAAACAGCTGTATCTCAAATACATTATCAATTCGAAAACCGTACTTCTTCGTCCTACACACACGTCACACATAAACCATTCCGAGGAGATTTCGAGAGAGACATACCGATGTACTGCCTATTAAAATATCCAAAGATAAACGACGAACATGGCCACAAACCAAAACACTCATACACGTATACACATAATCAAGACGCATAACAGACGTACATGTAATTACCAACAGTTAAATACGAGACCAGAAATTTTGTCGTCAATAATATCACTGGTAACTTGATCCGCCGTTGTAATTTACGAGTGCCTTTATTTAAAGTGTGCGTGTACAAAGTCTATATATGTATATACATATATAAGTTTGAGTTACTAGCTTTTGTTTCTAGATTCAAATTAACCGCTTATATAAATTATTATGTGCAAAACTAACCTCGGAGAAAAAGATACAAAAAATTATACGACTCACTCTTGGAGCTTCGTGCACAATATGCCATGAATACAAAGTGTTTACGACTTTTAAGACTTTGTATGAATATATTTATTTGCTTGGAGTATTCGTTGTTCGTTTCAAATATTTACATACAAACATATGTATTTTATAATACAATTGTGTTTGTAACATGCCAAAAGCTGTTACAATATAATCAGTTGCTATAATGCTTTAGCAAGTGGTTGGCTTACGAGTGCAATTTGCGTGTTCATAAACACGTTGAATTGCATTTATTTTATTACTACTGGCTCTGAGAATGTACCGTGCGATTTTTTAATGTTTAACAGCCACTATTACACTTTATTTTCAATCTAAGTTAATTAAAGTAAAAATAACACAAAATTGTTATAATTAAGCTTGCATGCAACTTTATTATTTCGTTTCGTTTGTTGTTTAATTTTTTTGCATTTTAATTACGAAGTACAATACATTTTTTGCCATAGAATGTCTTAGAAGCGGAGCGCAAAATTACAATGGCGCTTGGAAGGAAGCTTATAATCAATTTAGGCAAAGAAATTCCTTTTCACAAGAGTAGAATCGTTCAACGGTGTAATAAAACGGGCGCTGTGAAGAAAGACAACTCTTCTGATCATAAGAGTATTGCTTCTCTCGATTTTTTTAATCATCCATATCTTTTCCTCTTCTACCCGAGGTGTAGAAGTAATTATTTTCTCCAATGTGTTTCGTTTGTTGCCATTAGGTTTGTTCGCTGTGCGAATCAGAACTTAATTGGAAACTATTTCGGTTTTTCCAGTGCGCATGATTCAAAAAAGG
>JARFOC010072316.1:0-15999 GCA_031763485.1 Osmoderma eremita | reverse complement strand
CATCATTATACAATGTTTGGATTTGAAGTCCTTTAACATTTGGTAGGTGTATGAAAACTTTCGTGACTCACTGTATAGGCTATTCTATTGCAAATAAGAAATCCAAAGTATATTTTTATTTATTTCATGTACACTCTCTATAAGTAATCGAAATTTTTATATAGATATCGAAAATATGTGTTTTCTTTAAAAACAAAATGTAAAATAAACTTTGTCGGAGAAGCAAGTACAAATTTAGTAGTCTAATATTCAAGTATCAAGAAATTATATTTGAATTAAAACATATTCCTTGAGTACGCAGTAAAATTTATGGAATCGAAACGGCAGATGTAAATATAAATTAATTTCAAGGATACGATATTCCCCTCGATAACAGCGAAGGAAAATTTATATTAATTTCGAAAACAATACGCTCTAAAACTCCACCCAATAACCAGAATAAACATTAACGCCGACGTTCTATTTTCTCCGATAGCGCCGCGCCACAGAGCCATCTTCCACATTTGCATTTCCCGGGGAACTCGCAAAACAATTTCACCCCCGCAGATATCCGAGCGCGTCGAAGACCGTCCACAACCGGCTTCGCAACGAGAAAATTGAAATACAATAGAAATGCTAATCGAATAAATTATTCAATACGGGAATCGGCATTCAAATTTGCCGAAACGACAAACAATTATTAATTGATAAGGCAAATATTGGACGTTCCCATCTTGATAATAACTTTTCCGAAAGCTTCGGAACGCGTTGCTAGGGTAAATTGGAAATGTCGACTGTCTGGAGATGAAGAGGCTCCCTTTCGAGCGATACACAATGGGATACAGTGATGGCCGTGTAAATCTGAACGCGGTACAGTGATGGCGACATAAATTCGGACAATAAAAATAATATAGAATAGTAATTCGTGTGTGTCTCGCCCTTTATTAGTGAATTAAAAAGAAAATATTGATAAGACATATGAACAACATTACACTTTTTGAAGAGAGATCCTATAAAAATCTAGACAACATCAATATTTGCCATTAACTAATACACTAATTTGGCCTGCCCTGTTAGATGAGAGACATATCATTATTAAATAGATTGTTGCGGTTTAGTGAGTGTGACGAATTACAGAAAAAAGTAAGGAAGCATTGCAGTGGAATTTCACTGCTTGGTTCTCATCACTGATGAGGACTAAGAAGTCCAAAACAGCTGCCTGTACGTGAGGGTGTCTGGAACTATACAATCAGACGTGTTGTGTGATTCCAGAGGTATATGTAATATATTTTTTATATATATTATATACTTCATTTTTGAACGTACGTGCCGGCTATTGGCAGAAATCTTTCTTCGATGGAATTACACCATTGACGATTTTGGAATGCTCTTCAAATATAGACTCAGAAGGTTGTGGGTCCTTTAAATATGGATAAGATAATTTAAAGGTATAATAAACTTGATTAATTAGGTGTTCACTGAACATCATAGCAAAGAAAATTTTAATGGGAATCAATAACTTCTGCTTTCTTTTACGTTCCTCTTCTGCATAATAAATGTTTAAAACCACATTCGCTTTTATGTAACCTTTCATTCATACTTATTCGAGTAATAACATCGATTATTTGATACATATTTGATCCTGTATCTGTATTTAATCAGGTTCGGGGCATCCAAAAACATTCTTTGTTTGAAAATTGACGTTATCCCACATACCTTTTAACAATTAGAAAGCCCGCCTATACAAATTGCCAAACCACAAATGAAAAATTAACTGATAAAACTAGTAGCAATATACAGTTACTCGAATTTATCGATTGCATACATCCGCAGACCGTGATAAAACCGGGTTATTGTGTTTTTACTTTTGTTAACCCTAGACTATTAAACACTTGTACAAGTTACACAAATACTTAAGACTCATAAATTTTACGAATCTTTTAATCTACTTAGTTTTTTCAGTAAAAACATTTTTTTGAACAGCAAAGAACTAACAAGAAAAATAACTTTTTGGAAAACGAAAAATTAATATAACATAAAAAATAGACATTAAACTGCACATATCAGACAACAAGAAACTGGATGTTCTCCGCAGATAGATCTCTATAGATGGATAATTTGTTGTCATCCTGCTGAGACGGGTGGGACAAAAAGAGCAAATTGAACATTTCTTCTCCACTTGCGTAGGCGTATCAGCAAACATATCAATATTTAGAGTTGCACATATATCTTGATGCATTGGACGCTGCAAACTAGGGGTGTTAATTCGTATTTCCAACCATGGTCTGATTAACTTGTCCTTCAAGTGAAACATAAATGTCATTCTAGACACAGATTTTCCACTTTTTTTTGATTACATTCGGGTTGTATATAACAAAAGCATTAATAGCAGCAATTTTTATCATATTATAGAATATGCTCATAGGCCATCTTCTGGTTTTACGACCACAATTCATATTGGAACACATTTGATCAAATGAATCCACACCAAATTTAGTATCACTGTAGATATATATTATCTGTTTTCTTTGTTATTTCATTTATTCTTACATCGGTATGCGCTGTTGAGAGCAAAAGCACTAGCTTCTTGTTTTTGGTCTTTGATAAATATGATACTAGAACTTTTTCCTTGTCAAAACAAAGAAATTATGTTCCGGGCTGTCTTTGACGGGTTTCCAACACATCCGGTGGAATTTCAGCTTTATTTTTCCGTAATGTGCCGACAAAGGTCAATTTATAAGGAGCTCGCAGGAATTCATCATCAACATTTATTGAGGTGAACCAGTTATCCATAGTGACATTTCTGTTACTACCATGGATACCCCTTGTCAAACTTGGTATGTAACACGTATACCTCTAAGTACATATTACAGTTTTAGTTCCATTTCCTAGATACGGATCAGCGTTAATCATATATTTTGTTGCCACATCGCACAATTTAACTAGTTTGACCCCACATTTTGCTGGTTTATTTGTGATAAACGTGTGAAATCCGCATCTTCCTCTAAATGACAAAAGTTGTTCATCCAAAGTTGTACAGCTAGATGGAGTACATGAGGATCTACAAATAGCAATCAACTCATCCCAAATGTCTCGAATTGGACCAAATGCGTGAATTTTTTTTCGATCAATTCGTATTTGTTTATCATCAAAGCGTAAACAATCTAATAAAAATAAGAATCGATAACAACTCCTTGTAGCCCTGTATATACTGCCCGATATTGTAAGATCAAACATTTTCTTTACATTTAGGACTGTTTTTCATTGCTGCGGAAAAAATTAGGAGACCAATTAGTGCCATTACTTCCTCTTAGCACGTCTTGGATATTGTTAAAGTTTTTTCAGTATAGGAGGCTGATTTCAGAGTGATTTGCTCGCTTGTATAACACACAATTATATCTAATATATTATCCGTGAAAAAATGTTTGAAGCGACTATGTGGTGTCAGCAAATGTGAAGAAGGTGCTTTGCTCCCAGATACAAAATGAATTATATTCCGAGCAGAAACTCTTTTTTGTCGTTGTGGCTGTTTCGTGGACCATCTGTGACCATTTTTTGCCCTTCATTGCGAGCTTTTCGGAAACAATAATATGCTTCAAGTTACCAGCAATTGAAGACAATGGCACATCATCATCTGATTCATCATCACCATCTACAACAGGCATAGTGCCACTGCCACCTTGGTTTGAATGATATGTGGTTGCTTGATCCATATTGAATTTTGGAATATTTTGTGAAGATAGAGCATTTTCGTTTTCTGAATTTCCATTGTTGTCTGAATCTACCTCTTCCATTTCAACAATATCTTCCTTATCTTCACTATCTGATGATTGCGTTTGTTCATCGGCTTGTGCCAACCATTCTTTAGACATGACTAAATGTTTTAAATCAAATATGCTTGTGAAAACTAAAATATAAAATTTACTTGCTCAAGATGTCATTGTGGAGTTACTTATTATATGCTCAAGTACTAAGTATTCGTAATACAGGCGAACGCTAGAAAATTACACCAATACTAAATCGTAAAATTGACGTCGAATACTCGATAAGTTGAGAACAAAATGACATTCATACAAATTCCTCATTGATGCAACTAAATCCAATGGAAAACATGCAGCTACTGAAGGTCTCACATCTATTGCACTAGCGGAAATATCCGGAGTTACGGAACTCCTAACAAGTCGTCGTAGGTTTTACGAACGTTTAGTGTTCTAGGGTTAATCAGAGTTCATAGTTAATATATAAATTCTCTGCCTAGTATTGATAACGTGCTATTCGAAGGTAACCCTGTACATACGCCCATTCGTTGCTCTCATTCTTTGGATATGTCGTATGGCTGATGCAGCGCTTCGCGTGGTTAACACGATTTGACAATTTGACATCCTTTTATCAGTCTCCTAACCTTATTTATTTACATATTATAGCAACCCGTAATAATCAGAATTACAACACCCATTACAAATGCGATAACCTGCATAGTACAATAGATAATTCACATCTAAATTAAGTTATTTCAATATTTTGCTAAAAGAACATGAAGCTCTAAATCAATTAATATAAACAAACGAATTAGCACCTCTTCATTTTGCACATTTTGTTGGCTCATTTCTCGCACGACCTGTATAACCTCCATATACGAGAGAATTTGACATTAGTCCTTCCCCCACCTTCTATGTCAATTAACTAATTAGAACTAATAGCGGCGACGATTTTCAGCTGGACACGTCTAATTAATACGCGTCGGAGCGCTTTCGATATTAAGAATGGTGTTGAAATTAGATCGGTAAACATCTGCGAGTGCGGGTGGGCGAATGCCTCGTCGTCGGCTGTGAATAAATTCGTTATTTTGACGTCTTTTTGCTAAAATCGCCTGTCGACCGTGCTAGATTTCGTAATCGCACCAATTAGTAATCTTGTTTACCGCAGTGCTAGTGCGTTACCATTATTGTTGGAGGTCGTTTCCGGTTCTATCATCCTACGAAATTTACGGTAGAATAGTAAAAATAAAATTGGCAAAGCACTTACGCCTGTCAGTACGAAATTCGAAGGTGCTATGTTATACGAGCGGACATATGTAGAGTGAATCATCTTTCATTCAGTACAGATTCGGAATGAATAAGTTAATTTTAATATAATTTTTATCATACAAAGAGGGAAAATGGAGAAATCTAGAGGTGGAAGATAATTGTCGTGGTTTTCACGGCCGTAGTATAATATACCACCTCTGTTGATTGCTTCTTCTCACCTAGAAAAAATAAGAAATGTAGTAATGCTATAGAATAACAAGTAGGAACAAATGCTTGTTGTCATAATATTACTTCACCATTTACCTGCACAATTGTTGCACGTTGTAAGAAATCTGACACACGTAACACAGCAAATATGGGGAGCTCAGCTTTTTTCTTCATCACCTACCTTACACTTGAAATACTGCTCATAGCACTTTTTAACTTTGTTCTATAGAACAATGTGTGTTTCCGTCTCAACTAAAAATAGCGAAAGTTATTCCAGTGTTTAAAGGAGATATAAATATGCCGCAAAATTACAGACCAATAAGTATATTGCCGACAATATCCAAGGTGTTTGAGAGAGTAATTGTGAATAGGCTGTCCAATTGCTTAGAAAAAAAAGGAATTTCTAATGAGCAATCAGCATGGATACCGGAGTGGACGTTCTGTGTCTTCGGGAGTGCATGACGTGGTAAATAGCATTTACCAAGTATTCTAAGAAAATCTTTATACGGAAATTAATATGATAGATCTATCAAAAGCATTTGATTCTGTGAGCTCCGAGATACTAATCAGCAAGCTGGTGTATTATGGAATAAGGGGGAAAACATTGGATCTCCTAAAATCATATTTATCTGACAGGAAACAGGTAACAGAGTGGAATTCTACTACTTCTGAACTCAGAAACATCAAGTATGGGGTCCCGCAGGTATCTACCCTTGGTCCTATGCTTTTTATAATATATACAAACGACTTATCTGCTAATGTACGAAACGTAGAACTGTGCCTATCCGCGGACGACTCATCCTTGATGGTTCAAGCGTCGAAGTTGGAGGAGGTTCATACCAAATCCGAGAGATTGCAGAAGCCTGCGAATGGTTTGGTGCTAACAAACTCAAAATTAACGCGGTAAAAACCCAAAACCTAATTTTAACCAAAAAAACTCCGATGTTAAGTTTTTGGGTTAAGTTTAGACACCAAATTAAATTGGTCAGCTCACATTGAGTATCTTTTGAAGAGACTGTCGGTTGCTCTTTACTCTCTGCGAAGGTTAAGGCAAGTAACAACTCATAATGCGACTAGAATAGGATATTTCGCCACCTTTCACTGCTTGCTGAACTATGGAATCATCTTTTGGGGCTCTGCTTATTATGCGTCTCGTGTGTTCGTTCTGCAAAAGAAAGCGGTGAGATCATTATGCAAACTACGGTATCATGAAAGCTGCAAAGGCCACTTCAGCGAAGTGAGCATACTGACGTTACCATCTTTGTTTATCCTGAGTGTAGTTACACATATGCACAACAATATAAACAAATTCCAGCAGAACGAAGATAACTATAAGCACGCAAATCGCAATCGAAAAAATCTTGGATTACCGTATCACAGGTTCAAGTGCACCCAAAGCGCAGTCGACTATTGGGGGCTAAATTATATAATCCACTGCCGCCTGAGTTGAAAGACCGACCGACTGAAGCGTTCAAATTTGCAGGGAAAACATTGCTGATAGAAAAGGAATACTATACTATTAATGATTATTTGTTGGAGATGGAAGTGATATGTAGTGTGTTTTAGTTTAATTTTAATTGTATGTTTACTATTTAAGTTAGTAACCTATGCTTTTTTTATATAACTCTATTTATTTATGTACATATGTTATTACTACATTTCACCATATTTACAGCTTATGACGATATTTGTAATGATTTAATTGCAAATATATTTTATTAATTATTACACCGTAGATAATTTTTGATAGCGAATTTAACAATAAATATTATTTTTAATTCGATGTTAGCTTTTAAGGATGCAAATATCTTGCAATATCTTATATCAAGATTACTTGTTACTAAAAATTTTGCTTTTCTCATTAACGATACTCCAGACTCAATGAATTCCTAATATTTCCGTCCCGAACAACAGTTGATTAGCCTCACGTCAACCGCTTCGGTATTCCGTACCTCAATCCTCATCAGCGACGGTGTCTCGACTCCGAGGAATTGGATAAACGTTGGTAGAAGATAAAAAAAAATCATTTAAACGCCAGAGCGACTCTTTGACATTGACTTGACATGGTAATAATAACTTGTAAGGCCGAAACGTTTCAGCTTCATTTCTATGTTTAATAATACGCCCCGTCGGTGATAGACGCGATCTCGCCGAGATCCCAACGGCTGGCGTGAGCGCGACGAGGATGAAGCTGCGCTTCGTGATTGAAAGAGGTAGGGAAACGCATGCATATTGATATGATCGCCCGGGTAAAAAGAGGAACGAATACGTGAAAAATATGGATGAAACCTGTCTAAAGTATCCGTGGAAGAAATCGGAATGACAGGGGCGTGTATTAGTTCGGGAACAGCCGCAACATGGGTATAAATATATATACATTCGGATCTTCCTCTGCATCTCTTTTTTTTATTTAGTTGTTACTGTAAGTTTCCCTCTAACAGCAGTGCGAGGTATATTGAATTTTAAATATAATAAATTACATCATTAATTTGCCTATATTAATGATGTAATTTATGGTAATTTGCATCGAACTGATGCCAGTCGGATTCGTCGTGATGAAAATGTGTCCTTGAACAAAACTCTTCAAGGAAGGCTTCTGTTATCTCATGAAGAAGACAGTAGAAATCGAAATGTGGTCGAATAGGCAAGTTACTGAGGCAAGCAGTACTTGTATTGACTTTGTTTGTTTGAACATTTTACATGATATCAGATGTAAAACAGATTTTAAAGGCCTTCCTGATCATTCTGTCCAGATTATACATTTTTGCTGTGGTACTACTTCGATTAGGTGTCTCAATCTAGATTCACAAGAGTCCTCAGTGCGTCTGGTTATCGGGAGATACATCATCTTTTATCATTGGAAACCTAGAGTGATGTTTACAATACTTATACAGCCCATGATGGCTTGGATGCTTTCGTCAACATATTAAATTATTATATTAATAGAGTTTTTTCTCTTAAAAGGATACGTAACATGATGAAAAAGCCTTGGATTACTGTGGGTATTGTAAATTCTTGAGCTAAATTAAAGTATTTGTATCATCTAGCTGTAAACAGTAAATCAGAAGCAGAGTTTATATATTATAAACAGTATAAATCTATTTACAAGTCTCTTTTGAATACTGCAAAGCAACTCTATAACTCCAATTTATATAAAACCTCAAAAAATTAAAGTAACACTGTTTGGAACGTAATAAATAACAATATTAACTGTAATAAGAGTCACAATTATATTAAGGATATTAAAGTTGATTGGGTTAGGATCGATTTACCGACTGACTCAAACATATAATAATCATTTTATACAAAGTGTTAATGATCTAGCATCACCTCTTGAGAATAATGTTTATGATATTTGTAATATTGAAGTTAATGAACGCATCATGTATCTTAATTATATTTCGGAAGTGGAAGTAGCCAAATCGTCCAACTGTTCTGGATTAAATCCAATCAATAATAATATTGTTAAAAATAATATTAATTTTTTGGTGCGGCCCATTACGGCCTTCATCAATAGGTCGTTTATTGATGGTATTTCCCCCAGTTGTTTAAAGAATGCAAAAGTTCTGCCTTTACATAAAAAAAGATGATATAAAAGAATTAAATAACTGCAGGCCTATCCCTCTTTTGTCAATTTTATCCAAAATAATGGAAAAAATTATGTGTGAGAAATTAATATCTTTTCTTTCTTACGCTAAAATTTTTAGTTCACAGCAGCATGGTTTTCTTAAAAATCGTTCTACTGAAACTGCTATGCTCCAGTTCATAAATTTACTATACAATGAAATCAACGATGGAAAAAATGCATTGGCGTGTTTATGGATTTAAGTAGAGCTTCATCATATTTTACGGGGGACACTTTATATCTATGGCGTTCGCGGGAAATTATTACAATGGTTTACTACCTATCTGCTGAATAGGTCACGGGTTGTTGAAATTTGCGGATGTAGATCGGATGCTTTGCATATTAAGAGAGG
The DNA here is from genome assembly GCA_031763485.1 of Osmoderma eremita. Taxonomy (NCBI): domain Eukaryota; kingdom Metazoa; phylum Arthropoda; class Insecta; order Coleoptera; family Scarabaeidae; genus Osmoderma; species Osmoderma eremita. Next base: position 6,809 of record JARFOC010072316.1, on the reverse strand, counting down.
TGTCCCGCAAGGATCTGTTCTTAGGCCCTTATTATTTGTTGCCTATGTTAATGATCTGCTAACTACAACTGCGAAAGTCAATACTGTGATGTATGCTGATGACACCACTTTTTGGTGTCTGGTCGTAACAAGAAAGATTTGATTATCGAGGCACAGGAACTCTTGGACAGTTTTGTTAAATGGTTCAAAGGTAACAAGCTTCATGTCAACAGCAAGAAAACCGTTTTTATTCGTTTCAGCCCAGGAATAGATAAATTAAGCGAGTGTGACTTAATTCGTATGAACTCTAAGACGATTGAACAAATACAGAGTACGAGGTTTTTGGGTGTTTGGGTAGCAATAACTCTCGCGGTTTCGTATGTCGTAAACTGTAAAATTCTATGTTAAAATCTTGCTCTTGTAATAAAAATCGCTGACATTCGATTGAGGAGTAGCTAAAACTTTTTGAAGGTCAAAACAAGCAAACACTCTTATCGATCTTTGCAAGATCTTTGTCAGAAATCCCTTGATGTGGTCTTATTTTTTAAATGAAGCTCCTATTTTGCACTAAACTTTTCCTTTTCTGCTTCAGGAGCCAGATTAAAAACAGCGCAAGTGTCACAATGGTCTTTCTTCGGCTTAAAGAAAGAAATATTAAATTCCTTATTGAAAATATCTCTATACTGACGAGAAGTAGCAGGTATACTAATATTATTTAGGTTGCAATGTTCAGTATATAATCAATAGATACATCATTTGGATGCTTAATCCCTCCTCGAGGTACATTTTCGTAGATACTATTCGAATATAATCAGAAGATACCACAGGAAACAGTTTAATGCAGTTTCTGACAGTCTCTGCCGCTTCTGGCTTTAGTTTGTGTGGTAGCGTACTGTGTTTCCCCACACATATCTTATTCTAATGTTCCACCTTCTTTTAATTTACCTAATGCTGTAGTTACTCAAGCCTCTGAAATACCAAGAGTTCCCGAAAACATAACTCTGCAAATGCGTTTTTCTTCACTGCGAATATGTAAACAATATTCCCCAGAGAAATTTCTACGAGACTGGGAGTTGGCAGTAATGGTCACATGTTTTTGATTACCTGCCTCTCCCTGGCCAGTTTCAAAATTAAATTTGTCGTGGTGTACATTTTTGTTGCTACAACAAAACTTACACCAATTTCACCTAAGCACACCTAACCTTCAAATTGCACCGAAAACTAAAGTAACCCAAGGTACGACTGATACTAACCGGTTAATCTACGTCGAAGAATATAGTAACTCAAGATACGATAGCCTTCGGTGGATTGTGCATACAATGCAGGCTTGCCATTTTGGTCACAGTATATTGAAGATGTAAAATACAACCTTCTTCCAGGAAAAGGATTAGCTGAAAAAAAGGTTTGCTGTATGTAGCTTAGTCTAAAATTTGAGTTACTATACTCTTCGTTGGACAAGTTGATATGTATATTGTATTTTGTCAAAATTTGACATATTTCAATATTGACAAAAAACCGATGTACTAGTTTTTAGTTTGTCTGTTGAAGCCACTGTGTGGCGAAACAATTATTACTTCGTAATAAAATTTGTAAAGGATAATTAACATTTTATTGGTTATTGATAATGGACCTTCAACAAATAAAGGCGGACAGTATTCAATTAATATCATTCTCAAATCAACTTCATGACCACGAACATCAAACATGCTATGGATTCCCAACAAACAATTTTCTGCTAGGCCACATGTTGCGCAAGCTACTCTAGAATATCCCCAAAAATTTTTCGAAGACAAAGTAACTTCGATATCGAAAATATTCAATTTACGAAACACTACCATTGACAATTGAACAAATAAAGGTCCTAAATCAAAGCCTTGTGGCACCGCTGTTGTCATAATTTTGGCAATTAGAGTTGATCTCGTCCGAATTTAACACTTCTACGAAATATAAACACAATGGTACACACCGAGGTGTAGTAGACAAAGTGCTTTTACGAAATTGCAATAAAGTCTCTCTATATTTATTTAAAAATATTCCGTTAATTGAGAATAATTTAACGCGCACGCCTATGAACGAATGCTCAGTGCCTTAAGTAACAATAACCAATCCCGTACAAGTAGATGGGTACACCATACTCCATAGGTATCGGTCGGAAACGATTCCCGTTATTAATATCGAATTATAAATCGATTTGTTGTTGAAAAACACCTGAACATCCATTTTAATGTCTCTTCTCGACCAGCCTCCCTCTCTCGTATACATACATACACACACATTTACAAATCGATCCGAACTAAAACCCGGAATAATTTCAGGTTCTTATAAATACATTATCGCCAGCCGTCTTCTTCTAACTTACACTAGGAGAGGTGCTTCATCTCGGTCGGAACCTGCACGTTTATTATGATACATAGTATGCATAATTTGATCCTCCTCTGCCTGTTTTGTTTCGTGATACTTCTTTTGTTTTCACGTCTTTAATAACTCTCGGTTGTTTTCCCTAGAATTCCTAATTTTTTTTTCTGGTTTATGTTGTACAAGCGAGGCGCTGATATACTCGCACAGAGCCATCACCTAACGATCATCGAACGATGATAATAACGTTGCAATAATGATGATTAGGATCGAAGATGATTTCTCCGGAAGATACGAGATATAAATCGCTAAATAATTGATGTCATCAGGAGAAAAAGTAGATTATTATCCGGTTCTTTATGACTTGTGCACGTTTGATATGAAAGCATCGGCTCTTACTGCCGAGGTATTGTACCTCTAAGCCCTTACGAAGCAATTATATTCGCGGTGAGTTACAATTTTTTTACCGAGGCATCAGATTTGGCAGTAAATATGAGGGATGTCCGGTTACTAAGGTACATTTGTGCATTACACACAGACTATTTTATTTATCGAAATCAAACATACACTAAGTAAAAGCGTGAACTGTTAGCTACTTTTCAACATAATCGCCGCCAATGCTAAGGCACTTATCCCAGTGAGACAAAAGATTATGTAAACCCTCTTCGTAAAAGATGCGATCCAAATTTGTAAAATACTGCCGTACTTCCTCTTGAACTTCGACTTCGTCTTCAAACCTTTTACCCGACAAATGAGCTTTCAACGACTCAAATAAATGAAAATCAGCCAGGTATGGACTCGTCCAGTTTCGTTGTTGATGGTTTCAATCTCATCGACCTATGTCTGCCTGCTTTCGTCTCAAAAATATTTGAAAACTGCAAATAGCTAAACCGGCACATATCTTAGAAGACAGACAGCTCATTCCATAGCAGCTACTTTGGAGAACTAGACAGTGACTTTCGACAATTAAGTTAGTCCACTGGGTATATATTTATCTATTTATTATTTGTACTTTCAGATTTCTCCAAGTAGTACCTACAATCAAAGAAGATTAAATATGTATATATATATATATATATATATATGAGAATATCAAAAATTAGTTAGTTATAACTGCCGAATTAACAGCTCATATAAAATAATTGCAAAGGACAAGTATAATAACATGCTACGTTGAAAGTAGTCACCAGATAAATAAACTGATTAACAATTCTAAGAGAAAATACAACAGATACTAAAAAGTTAAACATCTTAAGCAACTAATAGCTTAGAGGTTATTGACCTAATCAGCAGAAAATGTTATATATGTGAGCTGTCATGCGCATAGCTACCCAAACCTACATGATCGTGTAAAGCAATTACTCCAGTAGCTAGTATCGTTAGGAGGAACGCCACCAGGCAGTGAGTATGTAAACTTGATAGAGGTAAGACCTCCATTGTACTATAATCCTATCTCTTCAAATATACAGGCTGATTTATTTTCGGCCCTCACCATGGGGATCTCGCTTATTATTGGAGATAGAGGATAAGTTTAAATTTGGCAAAGTTGCTAAATTTTGTGTTTGTGATGAATCCGAAGAAACAATTAGCCTGTAACAAATGACGTTCGAGATGTCTTCAAAAAACAAACAAAAAAACATTTTCTTCTCTTATCTCTAGCATTTTTATTCGGGCTTGCAGAGAAAAACTAAAAACACATTCTCAGGGTCACTTTTGATCTTCTTTGATCTTTCCACTAACCAGTTGCAGCGCTCCAGTCGTCTTAAATTATCACCAGGTACTAAACTGTGGGTAACATGAATCTTGTGATTTAAACCTGTCGCGATGTAAAGTTTTACATACTCCAGTCTGAGGTAAATTTAATTCTGACGCCACTTCACTTGTAGATTTTTATGGATTATTATGTTTCTAGAAAATACAATATTTACATAAATATTGCAAATGGACACATTTACTTTACTATTTGTAAAATATTCCGTCGATTTTCATTCAAATTTTTAACATAAATAATACGCGGCTTGGTAAGCGATCCATTCTTGATCAAGTGTTAAACAAGATCTAGAAAAACGGTACGACGTGTTGTCGTTCTGGATACAGTTGTAAATATCTTGTACTCTCTATTGTTGTATTTCGGTTCAATGAATAAAAAATACTTAACATATTTCGTTTCTTGTCGTTGGTATACGACATCTTTCTATTACTAATGAATGCTAATTCAAACGTTTGACAGTTTTAAATTTCACGGCTATCTTATTTAATATTAATGTTCTTGGTCAATAAAACCATAATACCAAAACTTTTTGTCAACATGTTATACATGGTTGATATCACAAAAGAAACTCTTTTTAACTGTGTAAAAATCCAATATGGCGCCGATAAGAAATAAGAAAGTTGATGATGGCTAGAGGGAATCGAAACGTCATATAATAATTTCGAGTACACCAGTAGATAGAAGATCAAAAGTGACCCTTGTGTTTCTATTTTTTCTCTGCAAGGCCGAATAAAAGTGCTAGAGATAAAAGAAGAAAATGGGTTTTTTTTTGTTTTAAAAAGATCTCGCACGTTATTTGTCACAGGCTTATTTTTTCTTCGGATTCATAAAAAACACAAAATTTTGCAACTTGGCCAAATTAAAACCTATCCTCTATCTCCAATAATAAGCGAGATCCCCATGGTGAGTGTCGAAAATGAATCAGCCTGTATAGCTACTAGATGAAACAGTACAAAACAGAAGAAATAAAAGCTGACAGGTAGATTGTTGCCGCTCAACAAAATACACGAAAAATGTTCGTGATAAACACCTCAACACCCACTTAAAACTAATATCGTAAATACATTATGAAGTACATTCATTTGTACTTCAGATCATATATAAAATGCTAAGAAAAAGCAAATGTTATTAATGGAGGAAACACACTGTACTGGATCAATCCTCACCTCGCAACGGACTGATTAATTCGGGACACCTGTTAATTGATTCTTGTTCATTTTAAGCTTGTAACAAACAAAGTTAACCATTCACTTTTCTTCTTAATATGAAATACAGCTATTTCATATTAAGACGACCAAACACTTTTTTTATATTAGTTGGGTAAGCCATATAAATAGCTACCTTGTGGTATATTTAAATATGCCACAAGTATTACATTTGTTAATTTTTTTCAAAAAATTATTTATCATGTTCGAAATCATGCAATACACTTGTTGCCTGGTAGGGTATTCCTCATTCTCATCACATTAATATATCTCATAGGGCAAGGGAAGACTAACAAATTGTGTTAAAATGGATTTCTCTCTGTACTTATTCGGTTTTTGAATTTCTACTACTACACAATCTTAGTTCTACCCTGACTATATATTATAGCATTCTGTAATTGCTCGTGTTATTCTGTCATTTTATCAATGACATCTGTATAATCATCATTTTGTCATAATTAAAGGACAGATTCACAGTAATATTTTCTGTTGATTAACAATAAATTCCATGCCATTTAAAATTAGCAATTTTTAATACCATGATTCACTGCATTATATACAAATATAACGCTTTTTTGTCTGAAATAACATAAATGCAATACGGAAATGTCAAAATTCGAAATAAATCTAACCATTTGCTTCGTTGCATACACAACAATACGCCTTCTTGAAGGATTACGTAACTCTCACATTCACAAATGTAAATACAGTGAAAAATAATAACTCAGATATTTCGCACAGTTATTTATTATTCACGTAGCGTAATCGTAATCGATTGGGTGAAGGCGTCAGAAATGCCAACGGGACATCATTAAAAGGCGGGCGGTACAAGGAACATGCATTAGAATACCGATCTCCAGAGGCGATATCGGCTAATTGTCGACGCACAACTTACACGACCCAGCACACACAAGTTCCAATCGTTTCGCCTACTGCGGCTTGTCGTATCGACGACTATTCTCCGCCAACCGGCCATAGTTGCGGCCCTACTTTTGATCCGTTATTAGGAGGATATTTCGTCGGACTGGGTCTATACCGTAAGACCGAACAGCCTGCAGCGGCGGCGAGACAAGCGAGCCGTCCTCGCTTTGACTTATATTAATTGCAGTCGAAAGTATCAGCCGATTCGGTCGCCGCAGTAGCTGAAGTTTCGGTGTGTTGTCGTTCGACGCGCCGCGCGGAATGAGAACGGTGGTTTAATATGGAATCATTAATTACGGGACTACAATCGGAGGACAGTGGACCAGTTCAGTTGTATTTTATCGGCGAAAATTGTCCTTATATTACTGTATAGATATAAAATAGCCGGTTTATGGTATATTTTGGAGTTTAGTTTTAGAGTAACTGAACTAGATAACAGGACCATATTGCCAGCCAACACAGTAGATCCTCGAATCGGTTATCACCATACCAAGCCAATCGGAACATTACGCCTTAAAAAAGAAAAGTAGATCTAAAAATGATTTTCTAAATTGAATGTGTTTTCTTAGAACATAATA